>JAOWAR010164175.1:0-10261 GCA_028571005.1 Clathrina lutea
ACGGCGTTTCCACAACGCTCGTCTGAGACCATCATGTGCTGAGCAATGGAGAAGGCTTCTTGCCCGGCAAAGTCCAGGATGTCGATGAACGCCATGGTCTTGCCTTTGATCTGTGAGAAGAGGGAGCTGTCATGGAAGTTGCGGACAGCTTCTCTTGCCTTTGCACTGGCTGTGTGGACAGTCGTGTCGACTCCACTATTTACAGCTTTTGAAGACAAATTGGAGGTTCGACTGGCAGGGGAAGAGGTTCCTTGAGTCTGCCTGAGAGATCTGAGGCGGTGCGAAGTAAGATTTTGTCCTTGTACCTCCTGCGATGGTTCCTTGTCTATCGTTACGTTGGCGAGTGACTGTGCCAGCATCATCTTGACCTGCAACTGCTCATCCTGGACAGCTTGCCACATCCACCGGTCGCCACTTTGGAGAGCTGTGCACGTCGCTTTGCTGAGCTCTATGCCAACAGTGCTGTCCATTCTTGGAGAGAAGGGCTGGCCGAGAATAGAACGCCGGAGACTCGTTTTTCCGACCCGTCCTGGTCCGCACAGGATGAGACGTAGCTTCGGTAGACTGCAGCTTCCCGAGGCAAGGAGCTTCTTTCGCAACCCCACTTCATCTGGACAGAAGAAAGGAGAAGTGAAGAACAGATGGTATTTAAATAGAGCTTCGACGAGGCATACAGAGAAAGTGACAGTACCAATGTGTATAATATTGCACTAGCATGCACATGCTTCTAATTGTAAAAGTGGTTCATCTTCACTCCTCAGTGGCGAAGGAAGCATTCAGTGAATGGGTGGGGGCAGAAGGAAGGCGGGGTTCTGGGGTCCTCCCCAGAAAATTTGAATTTAGGGTGGCAAAACCCCCTATTTTTCAATTCTCCAGTTTTACCAGCGTTTACCACACATCTTCTTCCGATGCCCACGCCACAACGTTTGCTGGACCACTTCGAAAGCCTTTCCGGCCGGATAGGTTGCGGTTCGTGGTTGTTAAAGCAAAGCATGCACATCATGGTACACGCCTCTTTTGTTTACAAAAGGAGCTCGCGCCTCAAGTTACAAAACATGCCGCAGAAGTGAAATGGTCGGCACAAGCAACACGTTCGCGTACGCGAGGATCCGGACGAGCGATGTATTTTCAGGCAATGCACAATGTACCTTACGAGCTATTTTATTCAGGCAATGCACATACATGCGTCGGTTCTTTCTCGATTTTTTTGGGGGTTCCCCAGTCTAAATTTTGGGGGCATGCCCCCTTGGGTTCCGACGCCTATGCTCCTGGCTAGAGGCATTGACCATTCACTCGCGTGCCAGTCACCCACTCCTCACTCTCGGAATACTCCGGTGCTTAAGCTTGTAGTATATCAGACAACCTTCCTGGAGGAAAACCTTCATTTCCAGGTGTCATCTGCTCCCGTCTAGCAGCCACAGCAGCTTGGCACCTGCCAATCCGATTGCGACAGTGATATTTCAGGCACAACGCTCATATAACCCAGCACCTTCTGACTGGAAAATTATCTCCCAGCCAGCCCTTTCTCCAGGCAAGGTGGTGTTCCTCGGCCACTAGTGAAGGCACACCAATCTGCCTCAAGCTCAACTCCTCTCCTTGCAGTCCCTTGGCCGTTTAACTCACAGTGTCTGTGGCGCCCAGTGCAGACAACACAATCTTGATATCCCTTTCTGCATCATGAACTGTTTTCTGACCTGGCACTGATTCTTCGCCAACAAGCATCTCCTCAGCCAATATTAATGCATGTTATGCATCATCTACGTCTGCCTATGTATCGGTCAAACGGACCACTGAGCAGAAGATTGTGGTCTTGGATGCCTTTTGAAAATAACTCTCTGCACGGTTGGCAGACCCCTTCTAGGATCTCCTGCACACCTGTCAACCTTCTCCTCTGGCTTGGGGGTCGACTCAATCAACAATTTCAATTCAACAGACAGAAGACGTGGTCTTAAACGTCGCTAAGCTTTGACATCTGAAGGAAAATGAAATTCTGGCGAACGTCAAAGAGCAACTGCAAGTACTTTGGGCAATTGAGGCCATGCTCCCAACTTAGAAGTGTGCACTGCGTGTGGACAAGAGTACCGGTGATGCCAAAAACAGAACCGCTTTGCGAAAATTTGTTGTTCATCATAGTCTTCACTGGGACCCAAAGTGGAGGTTGAGACAGCCTCAACGGAATCAATCGAGCTAATCGACCTCAAGGCAGATGTGCATACAGTGCAGGGAAGGCGTGCGCCAACTTGATTATGAAGGAGAATGACAAGATAGTGCGCTGTCATGCCACCGCAGGAGCATCGGCGAACCTTATACCAGCAAGGTTTATCAGTTCCCTAGAAAGCAAGACCTGTACTAACTCTCACTTTGCTAAGACTGCGGACTGTGCAGCCTGATTCATTTTCATATGATTTTTTTTCTTTTTGTCTTCCTTTCATGTCTACTGGTTAAAAAAAAAAACAACAGAAAGCTTCAAATTTGATTGTCATACCCTTGACTGCGGCGTTGCCTGGGAAGAGGAAGATCTTCGGTCTTCTTGCCTCTTCTTCTTGCTTTTTCTTGAACATTCTAGAACGTGTAGAGAGAGAGAGAGAGAGAGAGAGAGAGAGAGAGAGAGGGAGAGAAAGGGAAACGTCCTTCTATTAGTATTTAAGCACATCATGAAAAAGTTAGCTGTGCTGACTGACTACCGTATTTGAAGAGTACACAAGGAGCAATCCTTGTGTTGATTTAGATGACTGTGGGTTTGAAATAGCTGAAGAACTCACTGGGATGACGTTCGTTTACATAATAATATGTTTTCAACTAATCTGTTCTGACACAAAACGGGTTGATCTGTATCTGTAAATAACAAAACCCATGCTTGCCAGAAATACCGAGTCCAATGAAAAGGGAAAGAAATATAATAAGAGTGTTTACATTCTAGGCTGACATGCCGCTTAGCAAGACGACATTTGTTCAAAATCAATCTGGTGGCAGAGAATACATGCTCTGACTGGGTACTCATGAATGCATAGGAGTGGTGAACCTTTCCTCTGTGATGGTGGCAGACAAGTTGGAATTAATAACCTCAAATCGATTGCTCAAATCAACGATCCATGAATTGTAGCCTGAACTGACCCAATCAGTTTATTATGTACATCATCAGAGCTCACCTGGCCGCCGTGATGAATACCTCTTCAACATTTTCACCTGTTGCTGTGTTTGTGAAAAACAGATGTACGTCCTCTTCTTCATGAACCTGGAAGTGACAGCAGGGAACTTTAATGTTCTTGCAATCCATACAGGCATTAGGCCCACCACGTCTAACTTCTGGGCTGCAGCCTGTTTTATACATTTTTCCATTTTGTGATGGTCCCATTCAGCCCACGAAGCAAGAAAATTCAACCGAACAAGCAATGCCTTCAACTGGATGAAATACAACTGTACACAAGTGGTACGTGTCAGAGATGAACACAAAACCTACGACACGCAACCCCGGCACATGCCAACAACACCTGTCAACTGACACGTGATTTTCTGCACATTTGTTGGCAAAATTCCACTTCTCCTTTGGCTCCTCTCAGCTGTCAAACGAGTCGCTCTTTTTCTTTCTGAATTTTCTTCCCCTTCTCAAGTTTTTACGCAGAATGCAAGGAGAAAATCACATGAGTTTGCTGAGTCTCCCTACCCTCCAGGAATTTTATCGGCGGATTTAATTCCTCAAATGGCTCGATACTTAGACTAAGTTTCCCTATAGAATCAGTCAATGTCGGACTCCTAACCGAGATGGCAAGCTGCCTCTGTTCAACGAAACACTCGAGAATTCTTTAAAGTGCCAAAATTCATCAGCCAATGCTGGCCTTGCAATTTCGCATCCGTTTGAAAAGGCATGCTCATATTTCATACAGATGTACGACCCTTATGCTAAGAATACATTCCTTCACCAGGCCCAAAAGATTAGCTGAATCCTTTTCAGCCATTCTTCGAAACTTGGTAGAGGCACAGATACTTGGTGCTCACTTGCCCTTTTGTATCTGCCCAATAATTTGAAACCGTTTTCCACCTAGTCAGTACTGGTGGGAAGGGTATACTGAGACACTACTAGGACAAACACAAAAAGTCCGTATGTGACCACCCCCTGTATATGGTGAGTTGGCAGAGAAACGAGAACCGTGACCACCAATATTTTGAGCTGATTACATATCTACAGACATGTTTCAAGCAGAAAACGTAATGAAAATTGAACATTTAAAGAACCTTTTTTGACTGGAACTGTCTCGATCTACCTTCAGCAGTAATTGTGAAACTTGGCGAAGGATATCTCAAATCGGCCAAAACAGCAGTGTTTAGGGCAGAAACGATCGATGGTTTGCCGTTATCGATTCCTTCAGTCTTTATCGACTGACTATCGACTGAGTAGTTCAGTTACACACATAACCCTTATAACCCAGCATACTTTTTGATTTTTTAGAAAACAATAACTAGTGTGGGGAACAGCTGTCCGCAGGAAGTGCGCATCCCAAACAGTGTTGGCTCAGCCGTGCGTTTGTTGCTACAGTTGGCCCCCACACATCATGCTAGCTGCCTCATCATGGACACTTGTGATTACTTAGGAATAAGGAAGGTCCACATGCGTCGCATATCCCAAGCAGTCCCTGCACTGGATCAGCGGTGGGGGAGCCCGAGAAAACAGATGTTTGCAACACATAGCTCTTCAGCTGCCAGTCTTTCAACAGGACATGTGACGTGTACATTTCTAGCAATGGGGTTGCCCTTGATGTCCATCCATCGCTCATTATGGACAGGGAAGGCACCTCACATTAGATCGCCTTCAGCTCTGCTCGTCCGTTGCTATGTCACTTTTTATCATTTTGCTCATGTGTGTTCATGAGGGTAGGTTGTACTCGGGTTCTACAAACTTCATCACGTTCTACAGGCCATGGTCGAAGACGATTAACAGCGGATGACCACTCGATATCAGCCAGTCGCACACCAGCTCGTAAATCTGCTGGGCTGTGGAGGGAGGACAAGGATGACTTCGAATGCTCTTCACCCAGCTCATGATCAGCTTGGTCCCAGCTGTTGGGGCCTTAGCTGCTTTGGGTTCCGTCCAAACGTTTGGTGAGATGTGCGAAGATGGTACATTAGATTGGTCGTGTTAGAGAAGTACTTGTACGACTTCTGATACAACTTGCAAGTAGCTGAGTCTTGGCCACGGCTAAAGTAATCCCAAACATTAGAGCCGGGGAGCGAACAAACTGCAAAGGCTCAGCCATCGCTGACAACTAGCACAGCCACTATATCGTATCCGTAGAGTCAGGGGTGGCGGTGTCATTTATGCCTAGCGCTAGCAAGGGACTGGTGCCGACTGTAGCGTCTAGATCTAACACCACAAGGAGCAGCAAACCAATGAGGAATCTTTACAGATTCTTCACCTCAGGGATGGTAGCTTTGACCATATCTTCTACTTGCTTGATGTCTTCCTCAGTCCACTCGGGTGATTCTACTGTTTTCTGCGCAAAGATAGAGAAACACCATTTTCAGGTCAGAAAACAGCTGAATGTTAATGGAGAGGCGTTGGCTACTGTGCAAAGCACTGGCCTTAGAGCCGAACTTCACAAGTAAGTTTTGGTTCGAAATGAAATGAGCTTGTGCCTGTTCTATATTTAATGAAGTGTGTGTTGATAGGTCAGATATTGCCAGACAGGATTGGTATTACGAGCTCTAGCAAAATCACAACAACTAGAGAAACTAGAGAGGGAGATATCAACAAATGAAAAAGACAGAGACCGGGGAACCTAAAATGAAAATGGTAACTGTACCGTCGTTATGCCAGCAAGTAGACAGCATGACATAACATTCCCCATTGCAACCAGACAGATAGAGGAGGTGAGACTTCCCAAACGAGAATGCCAGATTTAACAATGAGTTGCAAATATGAAGAAAACTGAGAGTACGACTAGAAAAGGTATTCGATTCAGCAAAGATGCTTTTGACCGAGATGGGCCAAAACGTCACAAGTCAGCTTGATAGTTGTTTTAGTTAGCTGGGCGTCACCTGTGTGTCTCTAGTGGAGTGGCAGGTTTGTCTGCACACTGTTGTGTACCCTGACCAGCCAATTCTTACGATTGTCCTGACACGGCATGCTGTCCTGTCCATGGGCTGGTTATGCCACTGGTGTTTGTACTGGTAATGCCTTTGGGCCTTTGTCTGTCATAATGCTGGTTTGTGATGCGTCGACTTTTCTCAGATCTTCCTGATTTCTCCAGATGATCCCATAGCCAGTATAAACTAGGTGTGGCCACTGGTCTAAGCACTGTGTCACTGTGTCACCGGCCCCTACCTTCGCTACCAAGGTTGACTGGATGGATCCTTTCTGTGTCATTCTCCCATTACACTGGCAGTGTCTTTGCTGTCCGGTCATGTTTGCGGCATGAGTTGTCTAACTGCTGCAGCAGGAGCTTCCTAGTCCTATCGTCTCCAGGTAGCTTGAGCTTGTCGTTGGAAGTCGGTAAGCTTGAACGTAGCTGACATCCTAAGTAGCGTTGAGCCAGTCTGGCGAGTAGTCCTTCTAGTGGTTTGTTTCGGGAAGCTAGCAAAACTTTGTGGTGTCCTCGTGAGCTGCAGCTGCTTTCCAGATTTTCAGCTTGGCTTTCTTCACTGTCACCTCTCCATGGTTATTTCCCTCCTGGTGGTGCTGGCTGAAAGTCCTCAGCTCAATGTCCCATGCCTTGCTGAACCTTCTGAACTCGGTGGATATGAACTGGCGACCATTGTCTGGAATCTAGACGTGAGGCTGTCCATGATGGGCAAAGTGCACACGCAGTTAGCTGGTCACATTTTTAGACGTCGTCGATTGCAGTTTGTCAACCTCGTAGAACTTGTAGAAGTTCTAGATAGTCAACAGAGATGAGGCACAGCTCATCGTCTAGACTGAACAGGTCATATTCAACTGTCTGCCACGGGTCGAGATTTCCACCGGCATCTATGGCTCTAGTTGCTGCACTGACGCGTATCTCTGACTAATGTTACAACTCGATACAAAGTTGTTTATCTCGACTTTCATTCTTGGCCAGAAGACTGCTTCTCATAAGCATCTTTCACTAGTTCAGATACCCATGCGCGCAGAGTGCATCACCTTCCAGAATTGCTTACGTAGAGCCGTTGGTATGATAACTCGCTCACTATGGAATATCAACCCATTTCTGAATGCCTGCTGGAAGGCTTCATACATGTTCAGTATTTCAGGTAAGTTTCTGTTGTCTTCAGCTAGGTTAACCATTCAGCAACTGCCATTTCAGAACCTGATGCGTCTGCTTATATTATGGTGCAGCCACTTCTGAGAGTTGTGGCTAGAACTTAGCAAGATATTGTAAGAAGCTTAGATACCTTTGTAGTTCCATCAGGTCCTTGGGGTGGACCATCTTCAGCCGCTCACACCTTCCGTGCATCCGTATGCTATTTATTTGTTGACACCAGGCAACCCATCAGTTCATGGTGGAGCATCTTCAACCGCTTGCACCTTCTCTGGATTCGTATGCAATCTGTTTGTCGACACCAGGGGACTCATACATTTGTGTTACTTGCATCTTTGCTGTGTTAAGCTTTATGCCTAGCACATGGCACCACTCCAGCAGTCGTCCCGGGTTGCGGTCATAGTCTGCAACCACTTGCACGTAAGTCTCAGCTATGCTCAACATGAAGATGTTATCCATGGTGTTCACCACACTGTCCAAATCTTCCAGGGTGCCGTTGTCCAGCCGTCTTTGTGATATTTCTGTTGATACCTTCAAACCGAAGGACAGTCACTGCCAACAAAACCTCCCGTTTGGCAAGTTGAAGGTAGCCAGGTAGCAGGTCTCATCAAGGTGGATGTGCCATGGCGAATACCCCAACTTCAGGTCCATTGAAGAGAATACTTTGCAGCCTTGCAACTACGACAGTACACCATCGTCTCATCGGACATCCTTGTTCAGTGCCACATTGAGGTGTCTTGGGTTTACACATACTCGCACCTTGCCATTGGTCTTGGGTAGTTTTGTGATCGGATCATCATCAGTGGTTGGGTACCCGTTGTAACCAAAATTTTTCGGCTAATCAGGTAGCAAATGAAGGAAAAATTACCCCGTTGGGGTAATAAGCTCCTCCGTTTTTGGGCGCAACCCTCCTGGCTGCCTCGCAGCCATAGATACCTAAATGATTGAGAGCGCACATGCAGCTTTCATGCCTGCGTCGCATAGTCGTGCCTTCGTGTGATCCACCTGACATGTACATGTATCGCCCACACTGTCACGCTCTGCTGAGACCATTGAGACCATTGCGGACAGAACTATTCGTAAACAAGAAATGCCACGGGTGTTGTCGGTAACAAGGCCATAGCGGCTTTCTTTCTGACTCATCAGTGGCTCATCAGTGGCTCATCAGTGGCCTCACGGAAGCGGCTCAGAAACAAAAGACAGAGCCATGCTTGTTATACCTGTGTGTTGTCATCTATGTGTAAAGACAAGGTGGGTGTAATAGTACGACAGAGAAACAGTGTAACTGTACGACAGAGAAAAAAATGTGTGTGAGGGGTATGCAAGAACAGAACGCGAGAACGTGTGGTGTGCAAATTAGTTTGAAGTGAGTGCACCTGAGGAATAAAACTGAGTGAGTTGTGATGCATGTGGGTGTGAACAGTTGCACACGCAGGGAAAAATTGAAAGTCAACACATCGAACAAACTCCATTTGTTTACAACCCTGGTTATCTTTTTGATGTACAAGGCTTCTAGAATATACAGAACAGGAAAGTCACAGGCTTCACAAACTACAAAGAATGATAAATGGGTTCAGATGGTTCCAGGCACATCTTAGATTCTGTGTGGATATCTCTTCCTGATCTTCCTCTCATATCTACTATACTCTAACTTGTTATCAGCACCATATTCAATATCATCTACCTTTATCCTCGCTCTGTGAGTGAATACTACCTTAACCTCCATTTAATCCTATTCAAACACCAAACAGTGGATAGTAGCCAGTATTATTTCATTGTTCTTCAACTAAAAGGTAAAAGGCGCAAACCAGTTATTCGCCTATAGGTGAAAAACACCCAACAAATATTCACCTGTAGGTGAAAAATCCAAGGCATTATTCACTCCATTTTTATGCAAGGACAGCCTCATCTTCGCTGGTGGTGTTCAATTGCACGCACACATGATAGCTTGCTGCCAGTGTCAGGAACTGCGGAGAACTGAATCTTTTACGATCGAACAGTAATACATAAAGGGATGTTGCATCATGTAAACAATACAACAATACAAAAAAGGAAAGTACGCTCAGTATACTAAAATCCCTCCTTTTCTTTAGAATGGAAAACAAAGTAAAACACAAGAACGAAATAGACTGATTGAAATCTGCAGAAAATAGAACATGTAATCAGTGAAACGTGGTGATATAGTCCTTGAAGCGAACAGGAACAGATGGTGTGCGAACAGGTCGCAAAACTTTGACTTCAGGCTCCACACTTGAAGGCAAGTCAGGAGGTAAGTCAGCTGAGACTGTAGGTTTGACTGGCGGTGTCAACGTTGTGACTGGCGCTGTTTCCTCCTCCTCTTCTGGGACTGATGGCTCCTCAGCTCGTGGAACGTCACACTGGCTAGGCGGCTGATACGCCTTTACGTGCGCAAGGTTGCGTCGCAGAACACGTTGGTTGTCTCGCAAAACAACGTGGTCACCAAAACGTGCTAGAACGGTGTGAGGTTCTGACAAGAACGGAGTTGACAGCTTGTTCCATGGTTGCGGATCTCTGACCAGAACGGTGTCACCCACTTTGACGTCGTATTCACGGGCATGGTGCTTGAGATCAGCATAATCCTTCGAGATTTGTTTCTTTATGCGGTCTGTGTCACGCAAAGCTTGACTTGTCGCTGACTCTTCCAGAACCATGCTGTCAAGCACAGCCATCTTAGAGAGAATATCCCGGCCGAAAAGTAGCTTGGCAGATGTAAACCCTGTGGTAGACTGTGGAGTAGTACGATAAGCGAGAAGAAAGTGCTGAAGTTCCACTCTCCATGGCTTACCTTCTGACTGAGCGATCCTGAGTGCATTGAGTAAAGTGCGGTTCTGTCGCTCAACTTCCCCGTTCGCTCTTGGCCACAGTGGCGTGTTGCGACGATGTTGTACTCCAAACTCTTTCAAGAAAGCTACGAATTCGTCAGATACAAATTGTGGACCGTTGTCTGTTCGTAGGCTGCGTGGAACACCATGGCGAGCAAAATGACTCCGCAAACATCGAATGACAGC
>JAOWAR010164186.1:0-10261 GCA_028571005.1 Clathrina lutea
GGGATGCTCCCAGAGGGGGACTTTGGGCCCTCAGTAAGAGCATGAGCCATTGTTCTCGACATTTTTGGTCCCTTATGTATGTGTCTGCATTCATCTCCTCTGGTTTACGCCATGTGCCCTATGTCCTGACAAAATTTGACCAGTGCTGTAGTATGGCGCTGGTAGTCGCAATGATGGAAAGTCCTCAAGTTTCGTCACGATATTGCCTGTGCCCCTTACTAGACTCATTGCTTTCACCTTTGCACTTTTCAGGTAATACAGGATAATCATGCGTTTTGGATGCGCATGTTTTCTTCACTCAATGAGTAAAACTTGTTTCCAGCCAGCGCAAGTTGCACCCTCTCTTGACTTTTTGTGGCATCCCCCACCAGCAAAATTTGCAAAAAAAACAAAATTCTGGGTGAGATGATTGTTTGACTTTCTCAGTTCCATGTACTTGCGGTTATGTAAATCTGTCACTGCCCGGTTGTTGGTGCAACTCGCCAGTTGAATTATGTTGATTATAAGTCCAGCCTCTTGTCCGTCACATACACATGTGCTCATGATCTGTCATGGAATCTTCAGACTGACGATGGTATCAGATGCCGAAACGTCTCAATTCAGCACAATCATAGCCATCATCTTGCCAGAGTGGCCTTCTGATCGCTGGTGGCCACTCTGGAGACAAGATGCTGCTTGGTCACCGTTTGTCGTTGATTTGCACATCATAGGTCCACAGGCAGACCTCGTCCGTCATCCGTCTTTCCAGACTTGCGCCTTCGGCCCGGTGCCGCCTACCTTCTGTCTGTTAGCAGTATGTTTGTGTACGAAGGGCTGCTGCAGCCGCCAGTAACACTGAGTTTGAATTTGACAGGGATGATGTTCTGAGGCCAAATTTGACAGGGATGATGCTCCTTGCTGTGACCGAATCTGACGGGGATGATGTTCCCCTGCTGGACTGAATTGGAGAGGGATGATGCTCCCCTGTTGAAACGATCTGAAAAGATTAATGTTCCCCTGCTGAGGCTGATTTTGACAGCGATGATGTTTCCTGCTAAGACAACTTGCGACAGGGATGATCTTCCCCTGCTAAAGCTGATTTCGACAGGGATGATGTTCCCCTGTTGGATCTGATTTAGGCAGGGATTATGTTCCTTTGCGAGACTGTTTTTTGACAGGGGGATATTCCCCAGCTTGGACCAAATTTTGACAGGGATGCTGTTCCCTTGCTGGACTGCATTTGACAGGGATGATGGTCCCCTGTTGAGACTGGATCAGAAAAGGATAATGTTCCCCTGCTTAGACCGATTTTGACAGGGATGATGTTCCCTACTAAGACTAATTGTGACATGGATGGTGTTCCCCTGTTGGATCTGATTTTGACAGGGATGATGTTCCCTTATTGGATCTGATTTTGACAGGGATGACGTGCCTCTGCGAGACTGTTTTTTGACAGGGAGGATGTCCCTGCTTGGACCAAATTTTGACAGGGATGATGTTCCCGGGCTGAAATCGAACTGATAGGGAGGATGTTCCTTTATTCGTCACAGGGACGAGGTTCCCTGGTGAGAATGAACTAAGCAGGGATGATGTTCCCCTTTGAGGCGACAGGTTTTATCAGGCCTGATATTCCCCGGTGGCTTTCCACAGCGTGGGCATAACTATTTTCAGTTTAAGTTGAGGGGGGTGCAATATCTGGCCTTTGGCTCAACACTGCATTGATGTACGTAACGATTGACCCGTTACAAGTGCTCTAGGACTGTTGGAGTAGTGCGTTTAAGGACTGATTTCTCCTCTCTACCTGTCTTTGTTCCTCCTTATGTGCCTGTCAGGCTCTTCCACCTTCTAGCAAACCTCGCCTCCGTGTCGGCATTTCTCGCGCCAGTTGTGGAGACAGTGCCAACCCTCCTACTTGGTGACAAAGCCCCCGGCACTGTGCGGGCTTACATAGCGGCCTACAGATGCTGGTCCATCTGGGCATCCACATTTTCTCTGCCGTCCTTCCCTGCCTTACCCGCACACCTGGCGCTCTACGTCATCTCCTTGGCACAGCGGGGCTGCTCCCCAGGTTCTACCTCACATGCCAGGCCGCAGCAGCGCTCCGATGGCTGCACCACAAAGCAGGTGCACCCGACCCAACTGCGGATCCTACTGTGGTCTAGATCCTCGAGGCCCTGCGTCGGCTGTGCGGGCACCCCCTTCAGCGTCGCAAACCACTGTCGCCTTATGCGTACCAACGCCTGATGGCCATGCTCCTTCAAGGCCCTCCAACCTTGGCGGAGTTGCAGGCTGCGGCACTGGTGTCCCCCGGCTACTCAGCGATTCTCCGCTGGGGTGATCTTCAACACCTCACCGTTCAAGACATCTCCTTCTCCCCCGGTTATATGACACAGTTCCTTGCGAGGCGGAAAAACGACCAGTTCCGCGAGGGTTAGTCGTTGGTGGTGAGCTGTGCGGAAAGTGAACTACTTTGCCCGGTCCGTACCCTTCAACGCTTTCTTTAGCGTGGCCAGCACCAGGACAATGACTACCCATTATGCCGTGTCGTCAAGGCTCCCCGCTAAGGTGACCACCTCACGGGATGCTTGTCATATACACGTACCAGGGAGCTCCTGCACGACTGCCTGTCTCGGGCCGGGATTGACCCATCTGGATTTGGGACGCACAGCTTGCGTGCTGGAGGGGCCACCGCCGCCGCCAGGGCAGGTATAACAGATCGGATTCTGCAGCGCCATGGGGGATGGGGGATCCAAACTCTCCAAATTGCTACATTGACGACAGTCTTGCCCATCTGCTCTCTGTCTCGGCCAGCATTTTGTCATTCCGCACCTAATTTTGGACACCCCCACTATGCTTTTCGTCGCGAGCTATGTTTGCAGAGACCAACCGTCCTACTTCCAACCGTACTCTGTGTGCTATGTGGTGCTTGCGCACGAAAAGTGACATTTTCACCAGTCGAGGAACGAGTTAGGTGAAAAATAGATTTTTCGAGCGCATGCGTGGCCCTCCATAGATGCTAATTTTGCACTTGCGTGCAGCAGGACCACCATCGTGGTTGGTCTCCACATATTGGTTCTCTGTCTTTGCTTCTCAATCTTGTTTCACTTTGGCCGCTTGTTCCTGTTTCCCTCCCCTCCCACCCTATTGCAGCCTAGTGGCTCAATTCCTCAGTGCAGTCTAGTGCTTCTTACACTGTCGTGTTCCCCATCGTGTTTTATCTGGTGCACCAGGCCAAACTCGGTAATCAGAACCAGTTTTATCCTCCCATTGTTCGTGCCTGCCAAAACGGGAGTTTTTTTCCTGTCAGCGTTGGGGCTGAGAATTAATCTGGCAGCCGGATTGTGGCCCGGGTGGGCACTCTTCTAGCTTCTGCAGTGCCCATTCTGGGCTGATTCAGTATTGTGAGCTGTGTTTGCAAAGATCAACCGTCCTACTTCTGAGCTGTGTTTGCAAAGACCAACCGTCCTGTGTTTGCAAAGACCAGCCGTACTCTCAGTGTACTGTGTGGTGCTTGCGCACGAAAAACATGTCCACTGATTTCGTGGCGGTTAATGGAACATTCACGCAACTCTGGCAAGAAAACAACCTACAGGTGCGTACCGGCGCAATAGAAGCAGTCAGCAAAGATGAAAATGCAGGCATCGACAATTGTACAGCAGAGCGGGAAAGATAAGGAATTGTCCCGTTGTTTTCGCTTGTGTATATGAAATGCTTCTCAGATTTTCCTTTCTCGTCTCTTCTCTGCCGATCAAGGGTGCTTAAAGGCTCCCAATATATTTCATGCGGCTCATACAGATTGGGAGATTTTTACCATTATTGAAAGCATGAAAGCAAGAATGAACATTGATCAAGGTGTAGACTGCAGTCATACTTGGAATGCTGTCCTCTAAAGCTTGCGGACATATTTCTTTATTACAACCGGAATATGTATTCCACCTGTTTAACGCAAACTATATTTCACCTCATTGTTGGGTCACCTGTTTTATGTGTCATTTGTTTTTCTCACCTTGTTTGTTCTTCCACCTGAGTTTTAGGTTATACATTGGATAGTCTTCTGTTCTCTGTGTTTTAGTTTTGACTGACGAAGCCAAAGGCACAGTTGGCGAAACGTCTCAAAGTATCTTGACCTTGTTTGAAGACTGGTGTGTTGGAAATTATGATGTAAGTAAAATACAATTTTTTTGTCTTCCTTTCCCACCAGGATGGGCTAGAATCGATTCTGCGGTGAAACGGCCCCTAAACAAAGTCAGTTGCTTGGGGATGTTTGGTCTTTCCATTCTAAACAATCGAACCTTGGAGCTCGGGAAGGCAGAATTTGAAAGGAAAGCGCGAACACGACAGGGTCACAGTGTCCGAGAGCCTTCACATTATGATAGGAGTACTGGCTCATCCCACTAGGCATCTACCAGCTGGACACAGCCAAGATACTGACGTGCTTGCTACCAACATGAAAACCCCATACAGGTATAAGTAAATTGAGCCAGACACACATTCGAGGCTCTGTACAGAATCATAGTCTGTCACTGTAATGTTTGCTATTACCGCAGGGGAAAGGCTCGCTAGCTCGTTGTTGGTATTGATCGGATTCAGTGCAGTTTTGGAATACTTTGTCGAAGATGCAGACCCTTCTACGCTCTTGTTGTTTCGGGCAGTTACAATTCGACCAAGCAGACCAGTCAGAGAGTATGCTTGTATCTGAAGAAGACAAATTGACAGGTCATGGGTCAGAATTGTTCAACTTTTATTTAACCAGGCGCAAACAAACATCAAAGAGAAAAGAGTGAATTTAAGGACCTTGTAGACATCCCTCGCATGTTTACAGAAGCGAAGCCATGAAACTTCCTCAGGATAGACACTCACAGTGACAAAATCCATTTTAAGAAAAAAGATGTTCCGACGTTTCAGCGTTCAACACCATCGTCAGTTGGAAGACAAGGTGACTGCATTACAGTGTATAGATCGGGTTTTAGGCGTCACATTCGAGTTCTGGATAGTAGCATTGCACTACGTTAATGGTACGAGATAGAACATGTAGATATACGGTGCCAGAGAGAAGGTCAGGTGTAGCCTAGTATTGCCATGGTATGCTGAAGCACTAAACAAATCAATGAGGATAGGAGGGGTTTTTGAGTTGGGAAAGGGATATGAGGAATAAATGTGTGCATGCTTTGGGGCCAAAACCAGTTCCGAAGTTTTCCTGATTGCGATTCAGTTCCAATTGGTGTTGCAGGATGGCAAAGGCTTCTTTCATGCTCAGCCGCAGAATATTGAGGGGTCCCAATCAAGGACTTGAAAATGATCGATGGGGTAATGGTCAGGTGGCGGCTCCAGCACACACCATAACTCAACCGCTACCAGGAACCTTGGAAGTGCTTTTCTCTCCTAAGCATGCTCACATGTATTCCTTATCTCTCCTTTTCTCCCCTCAAAAGTCCCTGATACCGTCGCTGTTTTGTTTATTGCTCCAGTATACTACGCTGGTACTAGTCTGCCTGACTTTTCCCTTCTGTCTACCACTAAATATCTACATACCCATTTTGGGCACACCGTACACCCTGTACATAGTGCAACGCTACTTTCAGAATTTAAATGAGACCTCCCACACCCTACATATACCCTCTAATGCAGTCTTCCTACCTTCCAAATGATGTGTTGAAAGGTAAATCATCTGAAAATCTTTTCCTCAAATAGCTTGTGGTGACTGTTAGTGTCTCTCTTATGGGAATTTCAAAGCTCCCGCTTCTAGCAAACAAGCATCACTGAGATTGATAAATCGATCTTTTCGGAGAATGGGATGGCCTTTTTGTATTGCTACCTTAGGCTGTCCGGTCTCGTCTTTTGGGCCACCGTTTTGATTTATGACATCAGTATCTAGGCACCTTAACTTTTGGCTGTGCACATACATGCATGTATGCCATGGTGTTCCTTGCGTTGCAAATCCATCGACAGGATCTTGCGCCGCGCTAGATACATTGCTTTTCGTGGTGACATCAATACTCAGAAAAGAGAGCTAATCAACGCCCAGGACTTTCTTCACAGAACCTATTCGTGAATCAACCCAAAAGACGGGACCGGGCAACCTAAGGATTTAGCTAGGAACTCTCATCAACCAACGACATAAAGCCAAAACTGGCAGACTTAAAGCTGGAGACCTTACCACTCTGAGTCATGTTAAGGATGGAGACGCACCATATGCCAACTCACCAATGTATCTTCCAACTATATTTAATGACTGTAAACCAACTTGAGGACGTTTTCCACCCTTGCCTCCACCCCCACCCTAGAATATATTCTCTACCTTGCTTTTGAATAGTTAAACCGCCTGGCTTATTCTCTTCGTCAGGCCAAATTCTCTCTCCTCAACCCCTCCCAGCCACCCATTGATCATATCAGGTTAACCATCGTTCCTCGGTCCCATCCCCTTCCTCCCCAAAATGGCCAACTTGACAACAAGGATTGTTCCTGATTCGTCCTGACCATGAATGACGTATTTTTGCCACTCAGCATTTGGCACACAATTTTAGTTCTCTGTTTACTAACCTGGAAGTTGGCGATAAAATGATGAGTGGACCTCAGCTGTGCTGCCACACAAGTACCCTGGGAATGCCTCGGTAGCACCGCCACATGTTTGATTACAGAAAGTTGATGGGTGATGGCGAAGGTCCTCAGGTGTGAAATCTTCCGAATAGCACGAACAGATGCCAATGTTTGTGCTCCCATTGGTCATATCAAGTGATATATACCCACCTGGAGCAGTTTCACACAGTGACAAGCACAAACCGGGGTTGATATCCAAACCACCAACAGTATGGGAAGCTCTGATGGTTGTGTTGGGAATTTCCCAGCAACCTGCCGGAATTGCTGGCACACTGAACCCTGGAAGAACAGCAAAACATGAGACAAACATTGTCTGAAGGTAGTAAAGGCGCTGCATTCAGTTATTCTTGGATTCTCCTACAGCCTTCCATCAATACTAAAATAACCTTATCTTGCCATCATTAAACGATTACGAAAACTGTGTACGAGCGTTTGAAGGCACTAAGACCAAAGGCAACGGCCATGGAAGTTCTGGATCTTCTGGCCAACTTCTTGCACATTTTGTAGTCACCTGCAGACGTCTGATTTAGAAGGCACGGCGCTCTTCCGCACAGAATTTCTTCTCTCTGCACGTCTCCAGCAGGTTGACAGAGTTGCAGGACTTTTCCTCCACACGGAGGTAGGCAAGTCCGGGTACGAGTCTGCACACCTCCTCCTCCACAGGTCACAGAGCATGCAGACCAGTCAGACCATTGTGCCCAGTTTCCAACTAGAAAAGAGAGAACAAAAGATATGCACGGGGAACTGCACCTGAAACTCACGTTCTCTCTTTCAAATGCACCACATTCACCCTCAAATTGATGTCATGCATCTTGGTAGTTCAATATTTTAGCCACGGGGTCCCCACCTTTCAGGGGCACATATGCAAGAAATAAAATATGAAGAGAATGTTAAACAAGCATGTTTGGCGCAGAGGTGTGGAGGTTAGATAAGAGATGAATTCATACTGTCACTGGTGGGCTGCGCTGGTTCTGACGGAATTAGTATGAGCATCAGAATCATTTAAATTCGAAGCGGTGGAGTCACTCAAACCGTGTTTCTGAAATATTCTTGGAAAGAGGAGTAGCAGAGGTCGCACCCCTTCCTGTTGTGTTAACGTATTTTTACCTGACGAACTTCTTGACCAGAATCAATTTATATGAATGTAAAGCTTTAGTGGACCCCCACGTTTCGACAAAGGCGGGAAATTTGACCTTTTTCTTTGGACCAAGTGTCCTTCTTCCGCTTGCCAGTGTGAAGTAGTGTTGGAACGAGGGTGCCGGCTGCTTGATACACTGTGCGGAGAAAACGTAATGAGACCATCCTGTAGACTTCAGGGCAGTGTCGAACACGGCAAGGTGTTCTTTTGGTGGGCATTGTTGGCGCGTGGCGACATGGCGACGACGACAAACCGTGAATTTCATTTTTTGTTCCAATTGGCCATGGTCATAGCTCTTAAATGTTTCGTTTTCGCGTTGTCGGTAGAGCTGAAGAAAGGTACATGGCGTAGAGATTGAAAACTAATCTGGTCTTGCTAAGGAATTTTGCTCAGACTACTCGATACTTCACCCTCATTGACCATTCACGCACGCATGCATCCACGCTTGTACTCTGAGTTTACTGCTGCTTTACCGAAAGAAAAGGCGAAAAAAGGAAACAAAGGAACAACGATACAAATGAGCTGCGCGAGATCTCATATAGACAGTCACGATGGGTCTTGCTCATATTATCATGGCTGAGGGTAAAAATACTATCAAGCCAATCAACTGCAACACACAGCTGTTGTTATCGCAACCAAGACACTTCCATGAAGTGAGCACTGGCAATCTGTATAAAGGTTCCCTGTGGTATACTTTACGCAACCATCATCATCACTGATGAACAATCTGGCATCACATGTTTAAACATCCTGTTTAGCGCGCCGGCGCGATTCGCAATCGAGTGAGCTCTCCAGCGGCTAGCGCTTGCCCACGTATGACATTGTGATGCCCTCGACCGTCCCGGGTCCGCTGGCGGGGATGGAAAATTTCGAAGCTTCGTTTCTCGAGTCTAAGATTTTTCAGGAATGTTAGCTGACTGCTCAGTCATTTTATGGTCAGATCAACACCAAACGTTCAACACTTGGTCTTTGGCAACAGGGCTTCACTACAGATTACATAAATTCCGCCTTTTTCTTGAGTTATTACTTGAGAAACCGGACCGAAGAGAGCCTTTCAAAGGGGAACTGCACGCGAAAGACCATCTTCTCAGTATTAGTAGAGTTATCAAAGGTGAGTTCGTTTCTGCAGGACAAGCGCACTCCGAGCTTTCCTTTGTGTCCGGGTTTGCGAAGTTATCGAAATCTCGGGGTGAAAGCCGGCTTGGCTGCGCCCGCCTGTTTGTGACGTGCCTTGTGCTTGTGCTTGTCTAGGCCAAGGCTCGCGCGCTGGGACATCATGATCGTAGATCAGTTCATCGATCGATGTCGTTCCCATCGCTCGGAGAAGTTGTTCCAGGACAGTTCGTGCTTCGCAATTTCATGCGGCATGGAGGAGACCGACAATCCTTGTTTATCATCTCCCTCCATAAATCTCCAAACTCACCAGCCAAAGTACGTCTTCAATTTGGACGTTTCGGCAACGGTACTGTTGCCTTCATCAGGATATCGATGTCGACAGTACAACATGTACGCGTACGCTAAAAGTGTACGCTCGATCACCGAAAGATTGCCCATGTTGCTGCAAGAACTTGAACATGTTGAAGAAGGTTGTCTAAGATGAGACGTCGCAGTAGAAAGACGAAGAACAAAGGGCTACTGACCCCTTCGAAGAGGGCGTGGTTGCTGGTCTATAATCGTGGTCACTCGCGGCTGATGCAGGAAACAGAGCTCCGAAAGGGCGAACGCTTCGCCTAACGGCGCTGAGGTTCTACTCGAGCCAGAACGTCGATGTCTGGTGAGCAGTCACCTCCTACATCGCCGTCATGATCTTCAAAAAGTTACTCAGCCCTTTCTCCAAGCGGGTCGTCGAGCCCATCGCAAACAGCATCCGGCAGCACATACCCGACCTAATTTCACGTAAGCGTGAAGCATCGCGCAGCGAAGTGGCCTTTTGTCTCTTGGGCAGCTTTCGTCAAGCCATTGGTCGACACAAGAGAGGGAGAGAGGAGGGGAGAGTGAGTGAGAGAGAGAGAGAGAGAGAGAGAGAGAGAGACTGAAGTACCAGGTGACACGCACAACGAGCTCGATCGTCAACTTCGGTCGTGCAAATTGCGGCAAGATCGACCAAGCAGACTCTCATGTGTCGATCTACTGTTGTACGAGTTGTACAAACTCTGTTGTACATGTATTTCTATCTTTCGCGCGTGGTGCCGATTTCCGTCCGCACGTGCACTCTTCCCAATGACATCACTGGGCGGTCGCAGGGCGCTGGACAGCGCCAACAAGGCGGAGCCGGCTACGCTCCCAGATCGGAAGAAGGCCGTTTCTGAAACAGACGGTCTGTGTTCCTTTCCGAGACTGTATCTCACTGTGTGGCCGGCCTATCTTTCTTTTATACATACGTTCAAAGTTGCATTCTTCAACCAAAATCGGACCTCTTCTCGAAATGAATGTAAGGCAGGCTGGGAACAAAATTTCAAGAATTGCTAGTAATATTTTGTAGTTCAGCCCTTCAACAAACGATTAGCAAAGGAAATTTGTTGATCCCTTGCGGGTACTCTCACCTCT
>JAOWAR010164197.1:0-17185 GCA_028571005.1 Clathrina lutea
TGCTGCACTGGACGGGGCCTTAAAAAGGTTGAAGAAGGAAGGCGATCTGAGGCCAACGCAGCACAAAGAGGCTATCACATCACAGGATATGAGCAAGATCCTGGTGTACTTCGACGAGCCACGAGCCTCAGCAGATCAAAGATTAATTGAAAAGTGTTGGTTTCTGATCACCTATCATTTTTCTTTGAGAGCCCGAGAGATCCAGTGCCAAATGAGAAAGGGGGATCTGGACTTGCGTGTGAGTCAAACTGGAGAGGAATTCTTCGCATTGGCCACTGATTTTTCCTCGAAAAACCACCAGGGCGGCCTGCGAGATGCGGAAGGCAAGGTGTCGGTCGGACGCATTCAAAACCACGAGCAAGTGACGTCAGTGAAGGCTCTCCTAAACAAGCTGAATCCAGATCGTGACAGGCTTTTCCAACGACCCAAGCTACAGGTCAGCCAGGACGAGGCCGTGTGGTTCGTGAACGCACCCATCCGGCGTCGGAAAAAATGTTCTTTCGTCCATGATGCAACGGACAAGTGAAAAGGCGAGACTGGGTAAAAAGTACACTAACCACTCGGTCCAGGCTACAGCAATCACTCGCTTGTCGGCTGCTGGAGTGAAGGATAGGTACACCATGGCCGTTTCTGGTCACCACAATGCCCAAAGCCTTGCCAGCTACTCCCGACCGACATCGACTCGACAGACAGCCGCAATGGCTGAGGTACTAGACAGCCATCTTCCCACAGTCTGGCAGTCACAGCAGTTTGCATCCCAAAGAGTCTCCCGAAGGTGACACAGCTCAGCAGCAATCCTCCGCTGTAAAGGAGCTGGACAAATTTCTTACCAATGCGACAGCGGAGGACGTCGTGAAATTCGAGCAAGGCAAGCCGCAAGAACGCGTCCAAGTTCTCCAACCGAAGTTCCCCGGTGCCTCTCTTCAAAATTGCACGATAACGTTCAATGTCAATGCCAACACTCAACAAGTAACATTGTCAGACAGTCAGACCGACAGTTCTTAAAGTAAAATCTTCTAGATCCAACCGTCAAAATTCTTTCCAGAAAGACTCCTTGACTTGGCCTATGAAGAAATACTTTCTGTACCCAACAAAAGCTTGCACTGGCAGATATATTGAAATCGTGATCAGGCTGAGGCAGCTCATGTGGTAAATAGAATACACCCCGCAGTATGGCGGAACACTCGGCCCTCGACGCGTCCCTCGGGCCTCCGGCGCTCGGCCGGTATTCCGCCATACTGCCCAGGCCATCGGGGTGTATCCTAAATATACACCCCGCTCTGGCTTGTTCAGCACCCACGAGTACGGTAAATGACTGCCCATGCCCATGCCCGGCCTAAGCGCCGGCTTGCCTTACCACGCACCAGCACGCGCGTTTATCCGACTAGTCTCGAAGATCAATTCGGCCACGATACTTTCCCCTTTAATTAAACGTATTTTTAATTTTTTTTGCCAAGACGGACCGAAATCAATGCGGGCGGCCGACCCCGGAAACAATGAAATAGAACACAGTGCCCATAGCCGGTTTAAGGTTTACCGGAGCACACTATACAGTGCGTGCAACTTTTTTTTTGCAGAACTTTGAAAAAAAAACAAAACGTGGCCGATTCTCACCGAATTTGCAGGGTCGAATCCTTTACCTGTCCTTTATTCCCCAGTGACGTCAAAACTCCAATTTATTTTTCAAAAGACTGTGTCTGACACGTTTTTGGGGTTTCTCCCTTCATTTTTCAGTTCACTATTCGACCGCATGTTGCCTTGCCAGTTATGGAAACTCCCTGTCATGTTCGTTTTTTCCGAGTGACTGCACCCCAGTTAGAAAAAATCGAACAAAGCTGCAGGTAAACCAACAGGCGATGCCCTCCCTAACGTTTTGGTCGCCAGGATTCAGTATCGAGCAGCCTAGGCCTGTCTCGAGCTTGCTCGATGCCACGCTTGTGCCGCACGCGTAGGTGCGCACATCGATCACTTGCCAGGCAACCCTACGAAACCACGCGTACGTAAAGCAGACGTCAACTTTGCCCCAATACGCCCCCTGAAATGGGGAATTGTGGTTGTCAAAGAAGGACTTCTCTTTTGCTTTCTGATTTGAAATTGGGGAGGAGGGCAAGGCCTGAGGATCTTTTTAGAGATTTTTAATCCCCTTTTTTGCCATGTGTACTCCACCTGTGACTGTTCAAACCTTTTGAAAAAAGAAACACTGCACGCACTGTACAAGCCGCGTCGCCTGCCATAGAATGATCCCTGCTCCAGTTAAGAAGCTCTGGCTCGCGGCCGGCGTAAGATCGATTCTGCTGATCTCGATCGCTGTGACGTCATCATTCGAGCATTCGGCAGCATGCGCATGCGCATGCAAGCGCCGTATCGCTCGATCGTGTGCGTGTAATTATGTTCTCGAGAGGGTACGATCTCGCTCGTGCGTTGCCATGCCACGGGTAGCCTGAACTGAAGGAGCAGCTTTCGAAATCCAAACTCGCAGCTGCTTCGCGATCGTGAACACACTGAGGTACCAAGCGGCGGGTTGGCACCCTACCGACAGCTGAGAAAGAAGGCGAACGCGGGTTGTACGCTGATAATGACCTGATTCATGGAAGCTGCAAGGTGCCAGCAAGTGCTTTGAATTGGCAGATATCAATGCACTTGGGCGCCACTGCAGCTAAGAACTTAGAGGGTCTTTCTCGTATTAATCGACTTTGACGGGGCGTCTTGAGAATGGTTCTGAATCGTACTTTTCAGGCGAAGTTGGTAGAAGATCGTCACGTGTCGTTTATTGTAGTGACAGTACTCTCGAGTCCCAGCTACGTCAGAGGAAGATAGAAAGGGTATCTTAGCTTAGGGTTGATATCTTGCGTACCGCCAAATGTTTTGTTATCCGCTCAGTTCAAGGAAAAACTGTCTACCGGGATAGCGGTGGGAACTACATTTTGGGAACTTCAGGGTCTTTTGTGGTTGCTTCCTGGGGCTGAACTCGGCTTAAGCTAAATGCAGTAATAAAGTCCTCAACTGGGGCCAGGGAATAATGCACATGAGCCGGTAGGGCGGGAAGCAATTTGACCATTGGCTTGTCCTCAGCTTAACAACAATCACCCGACAAGAAATAGTGCTCTACAGTCAGGTAAATAGAGCCAAAAGAAGATTTGAAATTTCTGTATCGCTGAAGTCTGGCCGTTTGTTTCTTGCCGGAATATCAAGGTGCTTGACGACATGACATACGAGTCTCAGCATAGATTTCCATGCAGGCCCCTCACAATGCAGGTACAAAATAGGAGTCTGCTCAGCGGTGTCAGTGGGTTCAACATGTAAATCTCTCCTCTGACAAGGGTTGTAATGATTGCAGTGACTCCTCCTCCGGGCTATTACAAGGGAAAAAAAGGAAAAACACAATCCTGAAACAGACATTGGTACCCAGACTTGGTGGCATCAGCTATTAAGCTTTGTAACCGGGACGCATATCCGAATCTGCATGTTCTTTTCCCAACTCACTGCACCCTCCCAGTCACTTCTTGTGAGTGTGAGCGCAGTGATAGTGCTTTTCGCCAGCTGCGGAGTTACATGCAGGCCACCATGGGAGCAAAGCGGGACGCCAGCTTGGCACTAATGCATGTTCTTTATGGTAAAGAATTAACATGGATGACGTGGCTGACAAGCTTGCTTGCTGCAATCCTCACAAGATGGACTTGAGATGAACTCCATCATTGCTCCACAGATTGCTACTTGTCCTTTGCTACTTCATACTATAATAATTTATGGACGATATCGCAAAGACCTTTGCATGCGTGTTGCCATGTTATTTTGTGGCCCGGAAATGATCATCGGTGAAGTCCACTTTTGGACAGACTGCACCCCCATAACATTTCTGGTTAAGCTCCTGGAGAGCGATGGGATATGTTGACCCAGACTTAACTCCTGAAGTGGCTAAGAAGATGGGACCGGTTTTCTTAAGGGTTATTTATCTTTAGGCTGTGGTTACTTGGTGTAAAGCGGTCCTCCTGCTGAGAAAATTGCCTAAATGTGCTAGGCCTACGTGAATCAAGTACAATTTGCGTCATCATCAAGTTATAATGGCAGACATTGACTTTGGCTGTTGATCGGCTCTGCAGTCCAGTCCTCGGCTTCGCCTCAGGCCAGACTGCAGAACTGGTCGGTGAAAAATTACCACATGTGCCCTAAATAAGGCCACTAAGTACCTTAAGATGGGTTTACCAACTTTGATCCAACCGTAGGCACCCATGTTGGACTTGCTTGATCTACATGTTTCTGATATCATCTTATAGATGTAGGTACCACTTCAGGATAATCATTGAGCAATCGATTCGTGCTGGATGGCTTTTACCCCACTTTGCTCTAACAAGACCAAGCGCGGCAACCACGAAGGTGAGGGACGTGTTCGATGCTTTAGCAGAGTGTAACGGGATGGTACTGAATGACTACATCCATCCAGGACCGAAGCTGCAACGTGAGCTTCCCACATCCTCACAAGATTCCGGTGGAGCCCTGTAGCCTTGGTAGCTGACATCGCAGAGATGTATCTCCAGATAGGGTTGCTGCCAGAGATAGGAAGTACCACAGGTTTTTGTGGCGAGACCTGGATTCGGCAGCAGAACCAATGGTATACGAGTACAACCGTGTTGTGTTTGGGGTGAATGCCTCACCTTACTTGGCGGAGTTCGTTTCAAAGCAGCATGCACGTCATCACCAGGAAGAGTTTCCGCCAGTAGGTTCGGAAACGGTGCTAAAGTCGACCTATATGGACGATTCAATGGATTTGGTAATGGATGAGCGGGAAGAAGCTGAGCTCTACCGGTATCCTCAACCGTCCAGTTTGTGGGAACTGGCTGGAATGCATTCCAGGAAGTGGGTTTCCAACAGCTCACAGCTTCTGTCCTTGATACCAGCTGAGGATCGAGCGCAGCGAGTTGGTCCGATCAATGGAGTGCTGCCGACAACGAAGATGCTGGGGGTACTGTGGGAAGCTGCCGAGGATCAGTTCATATTTCACTCCAACTTGCCCATGAATGGTGCATGCATCACTAAGCGTGCATTTCTCAAAGGCTTGGCAACGTTGTTCGACCCCTTAGGCTTTGTAACACCGTTTGCTGTCCGAGGTCGTACAATTTTCCAGGAGATGTGGGTGAGTGCAGCAGACTGGGACTATATTCCACCAGAGCTGTGCAGCCGGGTCAAGATATGGTGGAGAGAGCTTGACACTTTGGAAGAAGTCAAGGTACCAAGCTGCCTGAGGTTGTGCTCCTCCGAGATTGTTGTGTCGACTGAGCTGCATGTATTCACAGACGCATCGCAGGAGGCGTTTGGTGCTGTTGCACACTTGCGTGTGTATGAGTCGGGAGAAGTATCGTGTCGACTGGTGGCATCAAAAGCCAAAGAGTGGCGCCACTTTCCGCTGTCAGCATTCCTCGTCTTGAGCTGATGGGAACCGTACTCGGATGTCGATTCGCTGTCTCGATCAGTGAAGTACTAGGCGTACCTATGTGTAATGTTCTGTGGACCAACAGCATGAATGTCCTATGATGGATTCGAAACTTGAGCAGAAATTTCAAGGCGTTCGTTGCCAACAGGGTAGCTGAGATTCAAGAGGTCACGCAATTGTCTCAGTGGCATCATGTTTTGACCAAGCTAAACCCTGCAGATATGCTGTCCCGTGGATTGCAGGCAACTCAGTTGATCAACGACGACTTGTGGTGGAATGGACGGTCTTTCTTGTGCAAAGAGCGTGAGATGTGGCCGTCACAATATCCTGAGGTACCAAAGCCAGCTGAGCCAGAGGTGTGTGCCTCAGCAGCAGCCATTGTGGGTGACACAACACCACACTCTTTGTTCATGTTTCTGGAGAAGTCTGATTGGCGGCTAGCACCAGATCGATTTTCGTCTTTTCAGCATTTGGTTCGAGCCACAGCTTGGGTTCATCGCTTTGTGAACAACTGTCGAATGTCAACGGGTGAGCGAGTTAGTGGAGGGGTGTCGCCAGCTGAGTTGACTGAGGCTGAAATGTGTATTCTGCGGACGGCTCAACGTGATGCGTTCCCAGAGTACTTGCTGCTGGAGAAGAGCAACCTCTCCCTGCGATGAGCAAGTTGAGAGCGCTAGATCCCGTGATTGACAAGTGGGGTGTCATGCGGATGGGCGGAAGGTTGCAGATTACCGAGTTTCTTTCATTCGATGCGAAGCATCCCATCATTCTCCCACGTCGGGGATGGGTGACGACGCTTGTTGTGCGGGATCAGCACGAAGCGTTCAAGCATGCTGCTGGTACAAGCCACACTTTGATGGCGCTGTTGTCAAAGTATTGGATTATGAGTGGCTGTGAGGCTGTTCGAGAGTGTAAGTTGTCAAGTCCAGAGTGTCGGCGGCGCAAAGCACGGCTGACCAAGCAAATGATGGCACCCTTGCCAAGGATACGGTCGAAAGAACCTTTTTGTCCATTTAGTCGCACAGCTGTGGACTACAGAGGGCCGTTCTACACTATGCAGGGACGTGGTCAACGCTGAGGGAAGCGTTACCTCTGTTTGCTTACAAGTCTCCTGTGTCATGCCGTGCATTTCGAGATGGCCTTCTCCTTGGATTCGAACAGCTTCCTAAATGCCTTTCACCGCATGTGTAACCGGCGTGTCGTTCCAGACGAGATGGTGTCAGATAATGGAACGGACTTTGTCGGAGGGGAGCATGAGTTGCAGGAGATCTTCAATGCGCAGCAGCAGGAAGATATTGCCCTGAAGACAAGTCATCAAAAGATCAAGTGGAGTTTTAATCCTCCTCTAGGCCTTGGAGGTGCCCATGAGGCAATTATCAACTCTACAAAGCATGCCATCTACGCCATTCTGGGCAAGGCAGACGTGAACGACGAGGAGCTTCAGACGGCATTTAGCGGAGCAGAAACTATCCTGAAATCCCCGCCTATTATGCCACCATCAGCGGACTACCGGGATGACGTACCACTCTCGCCAAATCATTTTCTTGTGGGGCGGATTGGCCTGGTTGCTGTGGCAGAGAGCAACACAGAGCATTTTCTGCTGTGTCAGGGGTGGTGGCGTGTGCAGCAGCTTGTCACCCACTTTTGGTCCCGTTGGATGAAAGAGCTCGTGCCAGCTTTGAACAGACGCCAAAAGTGGACAACAGAGGGGAAGAACATCGAGGAAGGAGATGTCGTGCTGGTGGTCGATCCAGACACTCATCGCAACCATTGGCCGCTAGGGAGAGTGCTGGAGGTATTCCCTGGTTGAGATGGGAAGGTGCGAATGGCGAAAGTGCAAGTTGGCAACTGAGTGCTACTTCGACCGATTGTTCCCCTGTGTCGACTGCGACAGAGTGACAAAAAGAGAATGTGTGGAACAGAGAAGAGTGGCTGAGAAAGTTCGTCTGTTGCTCTGTTATTTCAAGCGTTGATATTGGCATATCAAGTATGTATGGGAGAGTCTTTTCCTTTTTGACCTTTCGCCAGTGAAGCCTAAATTGGCATTTTCCCTTTGTACTTAGTACCATCTGTATTGTTGCAGCCTCGAAGCTGCTGGCTAGTGAACCATGACCCGCGCGGAAGATGGCGAGCACAGGCTTTCAGTCTTTTGCCGGCGTGGCTACTGCGCTTGGGAGCAGTCTTTTCTAGTTGTCTTGGTGTTTGGCCTGTTTCAGCCGGTTTTCAGTTTTTGACTTGGTCCTCTTATCTTGAATCTTCTCTCTACAAAGCTTGTTGTCATAGTGTGTTGGTCATGTCGTCGGGAAAGGGATTTTAGGTCCAAAACACTCGGCTTGCATGTGGACGCTCTCACCTGCAGTCGCACATTGGGAAGTTGATAGGTCGTCGTGGTCAGCCTTGCAATTGGAGCTTTTCTGCAAAGCCAGCGGACAAACGCCGCCATTTCTTGGTTTTCTGGCGATTTGACTTCTCTGGCACTCGGCCAGTCCTTTGGAACTCGCAGAGCCCAGATAATCAAGGCCATTGGACGGATCTGTACCGAAACGGATCCTCAGCGCCGAGCAAAGTGTCACTCTGAAACATGCAAACTCTCTAACCATTTCGTGCAGGGGCTCACGTAAAATAAAATCCGATTGAGGTGTCTTTAGACCGGAGGACGTAGGGAGGAGAGAAAGAAAAAAAATCGCGAGCCAAACACTCGCATGTCTTTGGCGCGACATACTACCCGAAACTTCTCCCCTGAAGACGTTCCTGGCCGGAGCTTTCGATATGTTCCGCTTCGTCATTCCGTTCCAACCCGAAAGTCCCTGACGGCTATCGAAACGCAGACAGAGAAAACGAAAAAAAAGAAACCGAACTGCCTGCGGTGCAACTCGCTGACCGGCAAATTGGTACAAACATTGTGTAAATGACATCACGCGAGACATGGGACAGTACCGCGAAATTTGCGGCGGAACGGTCGACAACTCATGTGCTTGTGCATGCTCGGATTACATCATTCGAGGCCGGAGGGCGCTGCGCACGTGTATAGACGTAAAAGAAGCGGAAACGGCGCAGTACTAGTGCTTGTTTTACAAACTTGGCCAATTCTTAA
Source organism: Clathrina lutea (assembly GCA_028571005.1). Lineage (NCBI taxonomy): Eukaryota > Metazoa > Porifera > Calcarea > Clathrinida > Clathrinidae > Clathrina > Clathrina lutea. The sequence continues at coordinate 8,523 of JAOWAR010164197.1, forward strand.
CGCCCCTCCGGGTTCCATTCCGTGGGTTATCTTAACTTTGGCTAGGCCAAATGTGCTGAAATTTGAAATGCATAATCGTCATGTCCTAGAACACAAAAGTTTGCTACAGACTTTTAAACTCGTCTATATTGCTGGAAAATGCCAGGAAGTCTCAGGTTTGGGGGAGAAAAAGGAACTCAAAGTTTAACCATGAATAACGCAAGTGTTCGGATGAATATGAAAAACATTGTGAGACGGTTTTTCGTTTCGTTTTTCCTTCAATGCATTCACTGCATAATGATATAAAAAAATCCAACATCGCGCACATCCAGACGCGAGAGAATAGAGGCTGTTGGTGATGTAAGGAGGGTATTAGACTAATATGGTGGATGTACAACGTCCGATCATTTGGTTCTGAAAAGGGTAGTGTTTTCTGGTTGTCAGATTTTATGGTCACATCAAGGGAAATTGGTCGTCTTCAAGTTGGTTTGAATTGATATGTTCAACCCCATGTTGGTGGTAGTCTTGGTGAAGTTCTTTCTAATACGGTCGACTTCGTGTCCTAACTTGTCCCACAACACGCCCAGTCCATCATCCTGGTAGGGTCCAATGTCGTCTTTTTGAGGTCTTTGAGAGTGGCCAGGGCAAAATCGCCAGCAAGCTCAAGAACGTCAGCGCCATCGAAGCAGCATGAGCCCGGACTGGAACGGAGAGAAGCTTGGGCCCTGACTGTGGACTGTGCTAGGACTTGACCGTTTATCTTTGTACTCCAAGTTTTCAACCCATTGATTTTGAGAAGAAATCGGCTCGATTCATTTGGGTTATTGAGGGGAAAGATGCTTTCTAACTCCAACCAGGGTTGACGCGAGGACCATTGTGAACCCATGCGAAGGCATCAGCTTAGTCACAAGATCTCTTTATCTACTGCCTGGCAATACAGATCTTTGTTGTCTTTGTAGGAACAACTTGGATGAAGCAGATTGTGGAGTGTCATGACGGTTGAACACGCAGAGATGGACTCTCATCTTCTTTCCCAGTTGGTTTCGTGGTTTTATTTTTGCCCGCAAGAGGATGTGCAGTCGAATCATTTTCTTCGGATCTTCAAAGCCACAGCTGAGGAAGCCGGAACCAATCTGTCTCATGATGGACACAAGTGCTTGAACACAGATACTATAATAAGAATTTATGTTTTGCATTCAATTTTCTTCCTGCTCCATTCAGTCTGGTATCTGACTCAAGGAGCCGCACCACACAGTACTGCAGTGTTCCAAACGTATATGGAGATGTAAAAAGGAGCCTGCACTTTCAATGCTCTGCTTAGATATGTACTTGTGGGCCGGGTGCACATACACACTCTTACTTTCTGTACAAAATTGATTATTATGGGCCACCAGTAACTTGAGTACAAGGCCTCAAAGCTACCCAGTTCTTAAGCTGAAATAAACATATTGAACAAGCAGTGGCTCAAACAGTTTGCAAGGTGTTGGCCAGGAAGGGTTTCCTCGATATGCAAGCTGAATGTCACCCTTTGTTTCTATACAATTTATAAAGAGGAGTCTTCATATAAAGCTCTGTCGCCCACGCGAGGGCAATGTTTTCCCCCTCGTGCTTATAGGATAGAATTCATCAGGTTTCAGTAGTGGAATACACCCAGATCAAACTGCAGCTTCTTTAAAATGATGTGACGCTTTTAGCAAATAAACTCTTGGCTGCCTGAATATGATCTGTTAAGCTTCCCAATTACACCATCGCCTTTGAATTTATATCTCAGTTGTTCTTGGAGGTAGGAGCAGGTAATGATGCGGTGCTCTTGTATTCACTTCAGTCCGTACTCAATGATCACCAAAGGCAAGACTCCCGAAACACAGTGCAAGTACACTCATATCACGCAACACCCCAAGGACTTCTGTGTCCCTCGCTACCACCCAACATGTGGAAATAGGTTTTTTGAGTACTTGGGGCCTTTCAGAATTTGTCGATTTGTTCCTCCATGGAAGAGGGGAATGGTCAATGTCCTTTTTTCGAGGAAGTGAAAATGCAGACTGATCGAAACAAACCTCACTGCCCCCAGGGAAGTTTTTTAAGACATATTTTAAGAAAAAAGTAAGGTAATTTCACTTCAGGCTTCGCCTTTTTGTAAGCTTTGTCAAGTTCATATCTCCAACAGTGTTCATGTATGGATGAATCCATGATGAAACGTTGATATTGTGTTGGGACTACTGGCGGCCAACCAGCTTGTGCACCTCCAAAGATGGTGTTCATCTTAGTTTATACTCTGCATGTGTACATTTTCTTCTCTGGGCAGTTGAGTCACGTTCTTGGTTTGACTACGTCCAGCGCTGGTGGCGACAGGAGTCCGACCTCATGCTCTGCAAGTCAGATATGAGGGCGTGTAACAGGTAATTGTACACCTACTCAGTTTTTATATACACCCCTAGAAGTGCATCTCCTAGATTTACGTCAGGAACATTCAAACCATACACAGAGGCTTAACCCTACTTCATCGATTTGTCATGGGAATAGTCTGTTGAAAAGAAAAGTCTGTGATTCTTTGTGGATGAGATATGCAAAGAATGAGATCGATAGAAGGTTGTTCTTTATTCAGGAAACAGCTGAGGTGCTAGTTAGCAGAGGACTATTGACCATAATTGAGCATGCCAAGGGTAGACCTGCGAGACAAGTTACTAATTCTCTGGTGCGTGAGCTTGTGACATCAGCCATGTTGATATCTGTGAAAAATGTGTGTCACACTGTACTGTGACTGCTTTCAGAAACCCCAAATAATTGTCAAGATGGTTGCTGAATTCTTTGGTGTCGAGTTGACGGAAGAAATTGTTGACTTGACCGTGGACAAGACCACGTTTAACAAGATGACCCTCTGGTGATTAATGTTGTGGCTCAACAAGAAGAGGATTCCTGGAACTGAAAACTTCATGCGCAAGAGAGAGGCAAGGAATAGCCTTGCGGGCTGTTTTTTTTTTTTTTTGCAGAGCATTCTACAGCATTGAAACAGAGATTTTGAGTATGGCTGTCAAACTGCAGAGACAGGAGAGTGTACGGTAAAGGTACCAAGGTACCAAGGCTCTTTTGTCATGACAACAAAAGTTGTGGGGATTTGTAAGATGTATGGTTTAATGTAAAAGCATGATTTGCTTTAAATAAACTGCTACAGTGTCAGTATTTAGAGCTTGTTTCTTTTCGAACTCCCTTGCAATTGTCTCACTGCATCTTCACCAGAAATCACCGCCTGGATGTGACTAAATCCATTCTAGATAAAGCATCTTTCCCTTTTTCTCTTTAGGTTAGAGACTGGAAAAACAGTTTCAGGTAATAAAAATTGAGCGACTTGATCATGTTTTCGTTGAGAAGCTTGGTGGAACCAGTCTAGAAGGAGTTTGGACTTTCACTCAGTTGAATGTACATTTGACGTTATGCTAAGGTGAAATTAGTCAGAAAATATTATTTGCACAATGCACTTAAAGACTTCATTTCAAAAATGCCATTTTGTGTGTTTTATGGCTTGTTTATTTTCTTCCTTGAGCCAAAGAGTAGTTTTTGAGCTCTACTTGTTAAGCATTGAAATAAATGACTAGTAATGAATTTTTATTTGTCAAAAAGCAAGGTTTAAGTTATACCTGGGAAATCCCCAGTTTATGTTGGTGTACATGTTCCGGGCTCAGAAGAGATGTTGGAAGATCTCTGAGCGAGACCTCCCCTGAGTCTAAACAGATGCAGGTCAGCTGAGGACGATGAAAGTCTGTAGCAGAAGCTAGTCAGTGCAGATAGAGAATGCCGGGAATTCAAAGAAAAGCAGAATAGACATATAACAATTAAAGGTTCTGTCATTTCACCTGTCAAGGGTTCTTCATAAGAACCGAGTAGAGAGAGAGAGAGAGAGAGAGAGAGAGAGATAAGAACTGAGTCGAGAGAAAAAGAGAGAGAGAGAGAGACATAAGGACTGAGTTATAGAGAGAGAGAGAGAGAGAGAGAGAGAGAGAGAGGGAGAGAAAGAGAGAAACTGGGAGAGAGAGAGAGACGAGCAGGGAAGTAAAACAGAGGAAGGACTATTGTTCAAGTTGGTAGATATGCTTTGGGGTTGGGAAGAGGGGTTGACACAAGTCACGAATGAGGCTTGTGCAACTGACAAGAGAGAATGAAAATACGGAGAGGGAGTGAAAGAGTGTGAGAGAGAGATTGAGAGGTGCTACCACATTTTTAAGAGTTTGATCTAAAGGAATAATTCTCCAATCTTCTTTCTTGGATGCTAGGCTTTCTGACTGTGCCCAGCATGCTAGTCTTTAGGAAGTGCAGACTTCTTTCAAAACGACACTATTAGCTAGGTGAATTCCTGCCCAGCAAGGTGCTACAGCTCAATGTGGCTGCAACTTTACACCAGATGATTCTAATCCTAGAGTTTCGTTTTGTGTGGCTCAGTGTTTAAAACTTGAATACGTTTCTTCACCCTTCATAATACTATTGACAACCGGCTGCAAACCTAGATCTTCCGGCTTGAATAGGAGTATACCAACCTTTGGGCTGCAATCTTAATTACTGGCTCTTCTCAAGCTCTAATAGTCATTGTGTTTTTCTTGAGATGATTACATGAATTAAGCTTAGGAAGAGTCAGCTTTCCGGTCCAGCACTCCAGCCCGGTAAGAGTGAAATGCTATTGAACATTCTTGATGTTAGGGCCACACCATTTTCCAAACAAGGAACTAAACACAATCTGGTAGTGTGAGGAGGATGACATTGTAAATGTCCTTATAAAGAGCATGTGGTTATGCTAGCCTACAAACTCATGATTGAAGGAGATGATCGTCAATAGCATTCCATGAAAAGGTACACATGATCATTGACAAGGAGAATGGATTACCTCATGTCTAAGCTTTCTTTTCATTTCATAAGAGCCTTGCATTGGAGGCAGATATATGTAGTGCGCAACAGTAAAGAAAAAGCGAAAAAGGTCAGAAAATGCAGTTAGAAACATGATTTGAAGCCGATCCACATTTCTACACCCTGATGCATGCTATGGCCATAAACAGAACCTCTGTTTACACAGCGCAGGCTGCTGGAAGAAGGATTGTTACACTTCAGCCCATAAAAATGGCTGGTAGTCGAGTAATATTCAGTGAAAAATCGGTTTTTCTGGCCATGTCCAGTTTGATAATAGGTATCAAGCGTAGGCCAGCTCACTGTCTTCCAGGAGCAGCTACTAAAGGAAGTACTCAAGCATTGTTCACGGTTTCCGCTGAACACATTCCAGGCGATTTGTGGGTCGCTGAACATGCGATTGGCTCGCAGATAAACCTTGTAGTCTGTGCTTGCAGACGTCAAGCGATAGTAGACACTTGAACATCCCAGATGTTTTCCCTGAGTTGTGATTGTTTGGATAGTACTGTCAGCAAGCTTGGCTGATTTTGAGAAAATCCTCCCTGTGGTCACATCGCCAAACGCCTCTGCAGTTGGACGGTACGGTCTGGCAATTTGAAGTATTTTGGTCCAGCCCATTGCAGGGTCGCTCATATCACAGTAAACAAGGACCGATGCCAATCCCAGTCGCTGAGGCATAATCCGGTACACACCACTGCTACTGGTTGAAGTATGTCGTTTTAGAGAGCTGCAGTCATTGATCGATTCCTGAAAATAAAGTTGATAAGGGCACATTGATGGACTCTGTTATGGCAGTGAAGAGACTGTGGTTTTACAACCGTAGCAAACGAAAATGATTTTGCTTATATGTCCCTTCAACTTCCTGTCAATTGCTGCAGTTCAATGTTCACCATAAGAAAAATGTGGGGAAGTGTATATGTGGGTGACTCGTCTGCCTTCCTGTTTTAAACATGGAGGCAATGTGAATTGTGAATGGATAAGAATGCCGGGCAAGTGTACATGATGCTAAGAAAAAGATCGGGTGCCTTAAAATATTGTCATAGCATTGGTATTGTGTTGATGGCAAACTGTCCAAGAAGAGATAGTAAGATTTCCGTTTCATGCCCATTGCAGAAGAGGAAATGAACTGACTCACAGTTCAACAGCCAGGAAACGCATGCAAGAAATAACTTACATTAAGAAATTGTATTTTCTCTTTCAGCTTGCCCAGTTCCACCTGTGGAGAAAACACAACCCAAGCTTTGCAATGCTGGTGGTAATTTCTCCTCTCGTTTTGGAATGCTATTTCGCAGTTTTCATTTCTTACTGTTTTGAAAAAGCTTCTCCTCAGTTTTCAACTTTTACTGTTTTGAAAAAGCTACTTCTCAATTTTTAATTTACTGTTTTGAGGCAGAGATTCATAATTATGGTGTCACCAGTCATATCTGAATATAACCGCATTCTCCAGTGGAGGTTCAAAAGAAATCTTAACGAAATCTAAATCAATTTGAGAAAAAACTGAAGTCGAAAAGTCAAAGATGGAGAAGAGGAGTCAATGAGAGTGGAAAATATAAGACTGCTTGCTGGCCCGAACTGACTGATTGGGACCGGTACAAACCAGTCCCGATAGCCCAGTCAGTAGACACCAGCTGCATTAGCTTGGGACCCTGGTTCGATTCCTGGTCAGGATGAGGAGTCGTTTAGGTTTCTGCTCTTGTTGATCAAACTAGGGAATATTGAAGGCATTCAAGATCATAGCTATACCAACTATAGACTGATTCTGGTCCATCTCACCAATATGGCCATTTATAGGAGAAGGCGGAAAAATCAAATGTGGCCTTTTTCCCATACCAATCACCTGTCTGTTTTTCAGGGTACATTGTCTGAAGCAGCATGCTTTCTCTCCCATCCAGTTTATGGCAAGGAGGAAGTTGATAAGATTAACTTAAATCGATGGGATTTATTAGTCATTTCCATTGCAATCACACAATCAAAGGGGATATTTAGATACACGGAAACGGAGGTATGACTGATGAGCGATTGAGGAAACTTTCTCCCTATCACATATGAGTAGGCGCAGCACGTGCTGTACCCCAATTTTTATCGTTCAATGGCTTGCTTTGTTCATGGGACTGTCTTGTTTCTGTCAGAGGCCCAAGGAGTTTGGGTGGTGTAGGTCACTGATTGAAAATTCAAGTCTAAGTGTACCACAAAGTGAAGTGTCCCAGCTCTTTCCGTGCATCTGGAAGACCAGTGCGCATGAAACCAGCAATTGTGTATCGCAGGGTGTCTGACCAGCCACCTTGACCTAAAGTCGCCAAAATGTCGATACAATCAGATGATAACAAATATCATGGTTTAAGCCGTCCAAGCCAATATGAGCGAAACAAACCCCTAAATTCATGTTGGTTTCTACTTAATGGCTCTTCTCACACCACACACTGTTAATAGTGAAACGATGTAAGCAACTGCAACAATGCCACTGACAAGTGAACAAGCAATTGGTGCCTGCATCCTCCGGTCGACGAAAGGGAAAAGGTGTGAAAAGTCCAAAGTTTGATCTGAAACTTACAATGCTGACAGCACCAAGCCTGGAGCTTCTGACGGCTGGGCACAGACTATTCTTGATTTGAAGGCAGTCAGGAAGTAATACAAAGTTGGAAACGTTTTTTTTTTTGCCACAGGTCTAGTTGCTTTTCAGTGTAATGTGGCAAAACATTTTCCAACTCAGTTTATGGGCTCTATAAAGCTTTTTTTTTTATTGACCATTCAATCATTCAACATTCTTGATTGACCTGATCCTTATAGTCCTTATAGTGAAAATATTTTGAAATTAGTTTGATGCTGAAACAGCTGCAGTTCAAATCTGACTTACATTCATTTCTGTTTTCATCGATGTCATTTCCTCTTTCTGGAAAAAGAGGAAAATATTCGTGAAGACTGATTATGCCCAGGAAAAAAAACAGGATCAGAAATTCACGAAGTGCAACCTGCTGCCGAATGCCTCATAGTCTTCTGACTTTCGTTGTCGTCGTTGTGGTCGTTGTCGTCGTTGTCGTCATCATCAATTCTTTCACAGTTTTCGTTTTTCTTTCATTTTTTAGGGGAGGGCAGTTTTCTGCTTTCCCTGTGAAATCAAAGCGGCATCATTGAATCCCTAAGCTAGCCAGAGTTGTCTTTGCTGTCCACTGCGCTGCACCACACCATCATCCTCAAGCTCAGAATCAGCTCGGCTTCTCTGAAACCTCAATTTCATCAATTTGAACGCATAGCTTGTCTGAACAAAATGTTTTTGATACTATTCCCAAGGAAAGTCCACAAAAATGACCTCTGGAAGATCGATTTGCTTTTCGAGTTTCAAAGACTTATTTTCCCATCTACAAGGTAGCCGCATGCTACCTGCTCTGACTTTGACCTTGATTGGAAGTAATTTATTGAAGCACACATAAACAAAGTAATTTATTGAAGCACACATAAAATAAGTAGTTTATTGAAGCACACATAAGCTAAGTAATTTATTGAAGCACACTTAAAGTAAGTAGTTTATTGAAGCACACATAAAGTAAGTAATTTATTGAAGCACACATAAACTAAGTAATTTATTGAAGCACACATAAAGTAGGTAATTTATTGAAGCACACATAAAGTAAGTAGTTTATTGAAGCACACATAAAGTAAGTAATTTATTGAAGCCCACATAAAGTAAGTAATTTATTGAAGCACACATAAAGTAAGTAGTTTATTGAAGCACACATAAAGTAAGTAATTTATTGAAGCACACATAAAGTAAGTAATTTATTGAAGCACACATAAAG
>JAOWAR010164198.1:0-10261 GCA_028571005.1 Clathrina lutea
GGCATATTTCTTGTCAATGTTCACACACTAGACAGTGAAAGTGGGATGCATTTGATCTAAGATCATGCACTAGATTTTGAAGTTAGTATGCATACTCGTTTCATTTGTACACTTATACTCTGAAAGTGGTAAGCATTTCTTCTAGGCTTTTACACTAGGTTCTGAAGTCAGTGTGCGTATTATTTTCCTTTGTACACTAGACTTTGAAAACAGCATGTATACTGTCCAGGTTTTAATACTTAGGTCCGTTAAGACATGTCTGCCTACAAACATTTGGTCAATTCTGCCTCACCCCCTTTCAAGCATCGCGGCACCACAAAACTTTCCAGACTTCTTTCCCACATTGAGATAGTGTGCCTTCATGTGAAAAGAAAGTCGAAGAAAATCCCTTTCCTCGTCTCTCAAACCAGCGCTTGAAGTACTGTACAAAACAGAATTTACCGCAGTAGCGACCAACAATATCTGGCCTTGGAGTGTGTCAGAAGAAGCAGATTGACCAACTTTACGAGAATTTCGGGTGGGAAGTGTCGTCCTTTCCTTCACTTTGGCAAGCCACGCAAATAAGTGAAAAAATCCCTCCTTGAGTGCCGCCTCAAACGTCCCTGTATACATTTTAAATGGGCACTCGCTCTCCATCGCTTCAAATCTAAGTCAAAGTCTTCAAAATGATGGCGAACACACCTCTTCCCAAGCGAGATTCCTGATCGACAGAAAAAATCTGGTCCAACAAATGTTCAGTGGCCGCCGGGATATTGTCAATCATTTCAGTAAGTTCAGTGAAAGAAGAAAATAGGCAAAAACAGAGAAACGCTTCGAACAAATACCCTAGAGGTGCCGGTTGCCATATTTTTTATGGCAACCACCCCAGTCGCTAACCCAGTTACTGCATTCAACGATCTAACAATATGGGAGCGGTGACTGTGCCTATGCCGCCGCAGCCACAGACGACTACACTCAACTCACGTGACTGCCACGGTCGACGATCGAGATTATTAGCCTTTGCCTTTTTGGGTACCCCGACGTGATGTGAGTAACAACATGCAGCCAAAGCAAGAGGCGGGATGAAGTTTTTATCCGAATTGCGACAAAAAACTCGCCCGCCGAACCAAAAGCAAGAAATGGGCGCAGCAGGCCGTCTGTATGCCCAGGAGCTTTGGCGTCCTGCGTGTGGATCACACAGATGAGGGGACTCCTAGGTGGAGAGACTGGAATGCCATGCGGTTGGATCACGCGCCGGAGACAGCTTGTTGGTCAGCTGTGTGGTCATTGAGCTCAGCTCATTGGTCAGCCAGTGGTCATTGAGCGCCTGCGTCCGTCTGGTTTGTATGCTGAGAAGATCGTGAATGTTGAGGTGCTGCATGAGGATACCTCTGCTCTGTTGGTGCATGCTGATCCTGCTCCATCTGCCGATATTGTTGATTCTTCCGAGTCTGATGCCAACAGTGTGGATGATGGAGATGATGAACATGCCACTTTTTATTTGGCTGCTCGTGACGTTACCCCAACATGTGGTCGTTATTCTTTGCGCAATCGTGCTGCTCTTTGCCGTCCTGCACGTTGGGATGATTAAGCCTGTCATCATCAGGCGGAGGGGTGTAATGTAATGGGCTATGCTCCGAAACTGTATCTGCCCCCTCAGTTTGTGGTCTGCCATTAATGTATGTCGCACGCATGCGTGGCTTGGAGAGGTGTATGGTTTTCAGGACTTGGGCCTCTAGGGGCTTGACCTTCTTCTTCCTCTTCCCTTTGTAATTTGACTAAAACCTTTTCCCCACTTGGCTATAGCGAGTGTTTTCTGTGTTTCAGTCTAATTTAGTTCTCCTACATGGCCCTTTCCAAACTGACCTAGTCACACTGGCCCACTTTCTAACCAAATCAACTTTGACTCTATGCTCTCACGTAGACTCTCCGTGGAAGGAGAGGTGGCATAGAGGTTGGCATGTTCTAGCCGAACTAAACCGAAAATTTTATTTCAATAATTACAAACATATGTGATATCAAGTTTCTCGTACGGGGACCCACAAAATCAAACCCATTTTTCTGGCTATTAGGGAAATTTAGCCTTGATGGATGTGAGTTTTTAGTTTTCGGTTACTTTAAAATCATGTTGGTTTGGTCATGGAGGCTGTTGAGTCATGAAACAGACAATCATCGTCGATGAATGGAAGCCGTGGGCTTTTGTCTAGTCCTCGGGTATATTTCGTTCGTTACTTCTGGCTGCCACAAGGATATTGGATTTTTCTTGTTTGGTATTAAGTTAGCTGGTCTACTTGTGCTTCACACGGGGATTCCAGAAAAGGAACAAAATCGTGTTGTTCCCAAACACGCCACTTGCCCGCCTTTGCAGGCAGGATTACCTCTCTTCCCCTGTACGCTTTATGCAAGTGCAGTGTCTGTGAGCTTGCCTTTTTCCCACTCTCTAGGCCTTGAGCATGCGCAGTGCCTGCATGATTCGCTTCGAGGCGAGCGTGCCTCTCTTGCCCAAATTCACTGTTTCTGGAAGCACAGTGCTTACTCGATTGACTAGGAGGTGTACTTGCCTCTTTTGCCCATTTTCTAAAGGTCTAGAATGCCCAGCACGTTTTAGATTGGTGTTGCAAGCAGTCGCAGGCAGCACAAGGACAAGAGCGAGAGAGGTATCGAGGCAGCACTACGTGGCATAAATGGCGACCGTAAAAGGCAATCGTCATGGCTACATAGTTAAGGAGGCCATTACACTACTTGCCTCCTCCTTTCAAACAGAAGCTGGAGAGCTGCACGAACAAAATAAAGCTAAATGACATACGTCTAACAAGGAAATGAATACAGCATGTAAAAGAATAATTTAAATAAGAAAATGCCATGCAACATAGTCATTAAAATAGGCTGGGGCCTTCTGTGTTTGCACTGGGCGACTGGAAACATTCGTATCACAGTGAAACGGCTTAACATGGCTTCTGTGCTGGTGAGCGATGGAACGATCGTTGCGCTGGATAACAACTTCCTCTCCCTGCCAATCCAAAATTGTCCCCGGGTCACGGTCGAATGTACAACTTGTTCGGGCGGACCATGGAACGAACGAGAACCTATTCTCCAGCTGAAACTCAAGCAGGTGTTGCATCTGTGTACGTTCCTCCTTTGCTTGTGCAGTAACTCGCGGTCTCTAAGAGGCTCGTCGTCGCAAGCTGATCATGCTTGTAGGCATAGATGGGGCAGCTTCGTTGGCATCGGGTGACCACGCATCAGCTCGTAGGGACTGCACCCCGTTACAGACTGAGGAGTTGACCGGTATGCCTCCAGAAATCGAAGCAACTCTTATCGCCAATCAGCACCATAGGAGTGTGCGACACGCAACGACTTCTAGAGCGAGCGGTTCTGGCGCTCAACCTCACCATTGGCTTGGGGCCAATAGGGTGTAACAAGAGTGTGTCCTGTACCAATCTCGTTGAGGAGCTCTTTGAATTCCTTAGACACAAACTGTGCTTCGTTGTCCGTCCGCAAAGACACCGGAGTATCGCACCCGGTGAAAGTGGGTCTAAGACTTCAGATGATCTTGGATGCTGTCACGGAGAGCATTTCTACAACTTCAAAATAGTGACTGAAGTAGTCGTCCATGACCAGCAGATGCTCAACGCTGGGAAGCACTCCAAGTAAATCTGCACTGCAATCTTCCCAAGGATGTTCTGGCAGGCGGGTGCGATGCATTGATGGCGGTCTGTCAGTGGAAGTGAAAACTTGACAGTCATGGCACTGCTTACATAAACGCTCAGCATCACTGTCGATCTCTGGCACCACACTTTAGTGCGAAGTCGAGCCTTGGTCTTGACGACTCCTTGATGACCTTCATGGGCCAAACGCAGGACACGGTCTCGCAATGCCTGTGGGATGACTATACAATGTCCTCGTAACAGGATTTTGCCATCGCCGCACAACTTGTGTCGAAGATGTAGATAAGCTGAATTGGGGCACTTGGTCCAGTCTCCAAGAAGCATACACTTGCGCACTGCAGACAACTCGCTGTCGATGGATGACGCTTCCTCGATTCCCATGGTGGGACACTGACAGGTACTTGGTTTTTGACAAGGGAATGAATGATGTCCGACGAACCAGGTGATACCGTGGACTAAGCTGGCAGCCGAGACAAACAATCAGCAATATTCAATCTGTCTGGCGTATAGACAACCTCGAAATCGTACGCCTGCAATCATAGTACCCATCGTTCCACTCTGGCACATGGTTTGGACGTGGTACCATAGATGGACTGTAACGGCTTGTGGTCTGTGACCAACTCGAATTTCTTGCCAAAAACATAGATGTTGAAAGATTCGCTAGCCTGTACTAAAGCCAGGGCTTCACGCTCCGCTTGACTGTAGTGCCGTTTGACATCACTAAGGCTCCGCGATGCATCGAAAATTCCTCGACATTGTAACCGCTGATGCTGTGTGAGAACGGCACCAACACCGTAGGGCGAGACGTCTGCGACGATTCTCGTCAAACAGGATCGGTTGCAATTGGCCAATCTGTCTGCGTGAGTGATGTGATACTTCAGCTTCTAGAAAGCTTGATCTACCTCAGTACACCAGATGAAACGTGCATTCTTCCATGTCAAACACTGATTCGGCTTTGCAAGCGTTGACAAATCAGGCATGGAACTTTGCACAGTAGTGGACAAGGCCTAGAAATGACCGACCTTCACTGACCGTTGTGGGAGCAAGAGCACTCTGAACCGCTACAATCTTTTTATCGCTCAGGCAACCTCCACCCGAGGTCAGTTTATGTCCATAGAAGACGAGCTCACTCAGGCAAAAATCCCATTTCAATGGATTCAGTGTCAAAACCAGTGTCCCGGAGACACTCGAGAACAGGAATCAGCCGGCGATCATGCTCTTCCGAGTCTTGACCATGCACGACAATGTCGTCCGCAATGTTTACCATGCCGACGCATGTTGGTCGTTTTTCTCTTCTTGTAGACTGGTGCACGACATGTGGCGGCAAAATGTCCAGTCCTGTGACGATCCCAGCAAGTTTTCCCCTTAGAAGGACACGAGGCATCTCGAGCTCGGTGCCCAGGTCGTCCGCCGTGAAACATTCCACGACAGTCTTGGTCAGCTGCTTTTCAGTACGGAACGCGTTGGCGTTGAATCATCCAGAACTGACGGCATCAGTCTCCATGGCCTCCATCTGCTGCTTCACGGCCTCAAGCGAACGGCCGTAAACCAGGAGGTTTTCCAAAGATGTGTAGCCCTCCCGAAGCGCCTTCTCCTGAACCTTGGGGAGGATGCAGATCTGCACTGGTTGGCTCTTAATTTCCTGATCTATACCGGAAAGCACACAAAACTTTGCTTTTCGGCGTAAATGCGCTGCGTACTGATCCAGGGTTTCGTACTCCTCTTGCTTCTCTGATCAAAAGGCGAAGATCTCAAGCTTGACATTGCGTTTTGGTTTGAAATGTTTTGTCAAGCGTTCTTAGACATCGGTAAAAGAAAGACTTTCGGGCGATGTAAATATCCAAGATCTCTTCCCACGCTGTATGGAGAAGCTGAGCCTTCTTCCGCACTGCGGCGGTGATAGACACGGCTACCAATAGTTATTGAATCGGGTGAGCCATTGCTCTCACCGAGCTCCTACAGACACCGCTGGTTTGAGGGAAAACGGGGGCAACACAGACCGGTCCATTGTTCACCTCGTCGCCAATGTAAAATTCTGTCCCAAGAATCTCCCACTCCCAGACGGGCACACCATTACACTACTCCATTGCGCGCACAACTTGTTGCAAGCAGTCGTAAGCAGCACAAGTACAAGAACGAGAGATAGCAAACGAGGTAGCACTACGTGGCATAAACGGCGACTGTACGGTGGCGATTGCCATGGCTACATTGTTAAGGAGGCCAATACACTACAATTATGTGCTCTGCGAACGTCAACAAATCCACACAATAGTGTAGACAGTCTAGTGTGAAATTACCGTGTCAAGGCCCAACTGGAAGTGTCAGGCGCAAATATGAAAATGACATCTATAATCCGGCGCGAAAGTACACAGACCATACACACATTATGTGCAAGTCGTAGAACGATTGTCGGTGCGGACCTTGGAGAATACGGTATGTTCCCATGTCACCGGCCGCGGACCTAACCACTTGCATGTTGCCATGATCACGAAAATGGCTGTTGGGTGTGGTGCCCGCCGACTGCATGCAAGAACCAATGGTCGACTCGGGCGGGTACAAAGGAGTTGAGTTTCTCCCTTTCGTATGAAGAGCTCAGACCGACCTCAACTTTCCTTTAGAAGATGTGGGAAAAGTTCCTTACTTGGCCGGTTGAGTCTGGTGCGTACAAGGTCAGCCTTCTTTTTGATGAAGGGATGAGACAGACACACGACACACCAACAACATGTAAAAGATTGACAAGTGGCGTACACATGGAGCCACCACAGTCCACTAACTTCGCAACCTCTCCCCCTTTTTCGCGGTAGGTGTTCAGTGCCACTCTGTGATTCCAACGGAGAAGCATAAAAGAAAATGGATGTCATGACCCTTTTAGTGTCTGATCCTTTCGGAGATTGGGAAGAAGCACTTTCCAAATCAGAGTCCCTGAAATATGTCGAACGTCTAACAGAGTCTTCTTCGCAACCAAACTCTGGCCTTTGAGTTTACATCCTTAAAAGAAAGGAACTAAACAATGACCTCAAAATTGGTTTTGAACTGTCAGTGATGCTGCCAATGGGCATATCTGTTTATTCGTAAACCCCGTGAACTACAAGATCCGATCACACAGATCTCAAATTTCACGCTAGTCAAGTCACGAATAATCAAATGTGCCCATTACCAGTAGCCTCAGCCTGCGAATGCAACGCACGCAGTTTGGCCCAGTACATGGTCGGTTCGAATGTAATTCTCTTTTTCCAAATATGGTCCGGCAGCCACAATGTGCCAGCGCACACAGCAGCTGGATCACTTGGTTCCCCACAAGAAGCCGCAAACACGATAGACTTTTGCAAGAAGAAGCTTTCACCGGATAAAAAGGGGAGAAATTCTGAAGAAGGAGACTTCGGAGTAAGCTCACTGCTGGCGAAGTTTCGCCGGGAGAGGCCCCTGAGGCAGTCAGTGCCTCATCCTAGCTTCCTAAGAACAGCCATGGGCACTTAACTCTGCCTCCTGGAGATGAGTCAGTGGGTGCTTCGATCAAAACCCTCAAAGCTTAGCATGCTTTCTCTCTCAATTTCTCCAGCTTGCTCAGTTGAAAATGGCCCCAGGCTCTCTCTCTCTCTCGCCCCCTCCTTCTCTCTCTCTCTCTCTCTCTCTCTCTTTCTCTCTCTCTCTCGCTCTCTCGCTCTCTTGCTGTACTGTCGTGCCCATAGATCTACACATGAAAGCACCGGTGATTGAGCCTGTCCAGGTGAAGTGCGATTTTGGTGCTGAAAAGAATCAGGGAGAGGCTAAAAGGCAAAGCCAATTTTAGGGTACAGCCAATTTTGTACGGCCGGTGTGCTTCACAGCGACGCTTAACGCGCTTGGCGCTTGGCCACGTCCTTCCAGCAAAACATTAAAAAAGGCGAGAAAGGAAAGCTTCGGCACTTGGGGCAATGTCCCCCGCAGATCTTCGGAAGGTCTTGTAAGATCGAACTTCACAATCACGCCATTGATAAAAGAAAAATCTCTCAAGACAAACTAACTGCACAAGCTGTAGTAGGACTGATGCCTTTAGCGCTTGGCCGGGTGCTTTTCCCACCGCCAAATCAAACAGATCGATTGCCTGAACGCAAGTAACCGTGAGGCAGCATGTTTCTGTCGTTCGAAGTTCCGATAGAACTCGCATGCTCTCCGGCAATCATATCAGTTGAAGCTCAGACTACCTTCGAAACATTTAGTTCTCAGAGGCCTGTAGCTTCCAGCTACGTACCAAAGTGGGTCATCTAACCTAGGTATTGGATGTCCCGATCAGACCTGTAATCTGTGTAGTAAGGAGACCTGTCCTTGCGATCTTGCGAGTGAATTGGAAAGGAAAGAGAAGTCAAATTAGCCGCCACAAAGCAGGCTCTGCACTATACGTAAAAGTTGATCCTGTTTCAATCCTCGAAATAACACTGCACTAGTAACGTTGTCAAATCTGAGCTGCTGTCCCCGTCACCACGTTTGGACTTTCTTTGCGATTTTTCTTACTGCTTGGAATATTTTGTTTGGCAAAGTCTGACCTCGATCAAGATTACGTGCGACCCAACATCACCCCGACAGCTCTTAGAATATGTCGACGAAATACAGCTCCATGTAATTGCCAAGAAGCGAACGCAGACCAAAATGAAACTTTCACCCTAGCAATCCTGCAAATTTGACCCACAAGTGGACATATACATCACCCCAATGACCTGTGACACACACACACACACACACGTCAATTATCATTTGTGGAACTACCTACAGTCTCCACGGGCGTGAGGTGGCAAACAATTCCTGCTTTGGAGAGGGTCAGAAACCTGAAAACAGCTATGACAAAGTGAAGGTTGTGTTAAAACTGACTTGAATACTTATGTCATAGTATGATGTTGTTGTTTTCTCTAGGCTGGGGAAACTGCACTGCACTGTGCCGTCAAGTGCAAGTCGGCAGCTATCACCAAACTATTGCTTGAGGTTGGGCCCAAGGTTCTCGTTGATGTACAAGACAAGGTTTGTGAGCCACTGGGAATCTCAAGTAGTCTAGCTTATTTCACATCATAACACATACATCTACATCTATATTTGCATGTATATAAAGGCACTACATCGTAAAAGATGATGAGGACTAATGTTGCGTTTTTCTTTCTCTATAGAAACAAACATGGGAGACAGTTTCAAACTCTCTTCCTTGCCATCCAGATTGAATGATCTTAGTCAAACGTTAACTTTTACTATCATTTTGTCACTTATATACAATAGTATCTTTAATCCAAGCCAAAATATGTTGCATCACTCCCACAGGATAGTTCACGTCTAAGAGGCAGAGAAAATAAATTTTAATCTCTGTGGTTAGTCAGCAGAGCTTTGGACCGGACTTCCTACTTATCGGGTTTGAGTCTTGGATCACTGACAGGTCGTTTGCGCATGGAGTCTCCACAGTTCCCCTAACTTCACACCCCTTCCTTTTTGCGATCAGTTTTCGATGCTATTCTGTGGCTCAAATCGAGAAGTAAAGAATTGAAAGTTTAATCAACTTTACTGACTGATTCCTTCGAAGTTCGGCGAGATGCTTCACAGGCTTCACACCTTCGGCACTCAGCCAGGATTTTCCTCAAACCATAGTCACTGAAATGGCGGTGGCGTCTAAAACTCTTGCCTTTCAATTATCATTCTAGAAAGAGAGGGGCGAAGCAACGACCACAAAGTAGGTTTGGAAGGGAAAATCACCGATGCTGCCAGTAGAGTAATCGCATGCGCATTTAAAGTTACCCTTGTTCGCAGTAGATCTGCTAATCGCTTCAGCGGATGAATGCAATGCGCGCAGTGCGTGATCTGTTCAAGTGGAATTATTTTCTTTCCAAGTATGGTCTGGCGGCCTCACTGTGTGAGCGCAGCAGCTGCCATTTCGTTTCCCACAAGTATTGCAGTGGTAGCCATAACCACAATATATAGGAAGAGGCTCTCACCGGAGTAGAATGGGGGAAATATCGAAGAACAGACTTCTGATAAGTGTGCAAAAGAGACTTCGAAATTCATCTGGAAACGTGGAGAGAGACCTTAAACTAGACTTCCCTTCTCACGTTGGATACCTCTGTCTACCAACACACGGAGAAGCGCTTCCTTAAGTCTGTATCCAGACGAGCGAACATTTGCTTTGTTGAAAAATTGAGCCGGCTCACGCGAAAACCGACCAAGTGGCATTTTTTGTCAAAGTTGAGCTGTGTATATTTTCATTTTTTTTTAGTTTCTTAAAGATTACTACAAAAAGATCGTTTTGAAAAATTCCAAGCCAAAGTGGAGATATGCCTGCTTGAAGTTAGTAATGTGGCAGTTTCGCGACACGAAAATTATATCACGTCACCATGATAAATATACCATGATCCTGGCATTCACATGGCCCAACTAAATGCTGGTATAGTGGCTAGACAAGCAGCTGCTATAGTCAGAGAAAGTAAAACCAACCATTGATTTCAATATGACGTAAGTTAGGCAACCACGTGGTGCAGAGCACGAAATAATGATAAGAGAGAAACTGAGCAACCGCATTGACATTGAACCACAAGAGGTGTTTGCCAAGCAGAGCTGGGCCTTGCCATTACTCTGGTGAAGGGCACAAAATGTCTTGAAAGGCA
>JAOWAR010164220.1:0-10259 GCA_028571005.1 Clathrina lutea
GTCATTGCAGCAAGAACATATAGATGTACCTGTCATTGCAGCAAGAACATATAGATGTACCTTTCATTGCAGCAATAGATATAGATGTACCTGTCATTGCAGCAAGAACATATAGATGTACCTGTCATTGCAGCAAGAACATATAGATGTACCTTTCATTGCAGCAATACATATAGATGTACCTTTCATTGCAGCAATACATATTGATGTACCTGTCATTGCAGCAAGAACATATAGATGTACCTGTCATTGCAGCAAGAACATGATGTACCTTTTCATGTTCTTTGCATTTTCTCCCATCAATTTATTTCCTCGGTGCGAGCGTATCTTCAAGTCTGAAAAACATGAGGATATATAGTTTCTTGTCTGGTTCAGTGGTGCTCGACCTTGTTTTGTTGTAGGTGCTGGAGTTGTGCGATTCGATGATCTCCTTCAAAATGTTCTCCGTCATCATGGCCCTGTGTGAGCGAATCTGCAGCCTCGAGTAAGTGTGAGCTATGAACGTCAGGTAATCCAAGAGCTGTGCCAAGGCAGCATTAGCATTAATCATCAAAAGAAATTTGACGCTGACTGTCACAGCCGTTAAAGTATGCCGGCACATCGGGTTTATTGATGGTGAAAGGGTTGACAGCATTCCACAAAAGAACAATTCCAAATATGGTGTCAAATGCAGTTAGAAAAGGATAATATTGACTTCAGAGCTGTGAACTATCTTTCGCCATCATGGCTCTCACAGTCATGTTCTTCCATGGTTCTCACAGTCATGTTCTTCCATGATTCTCACAGTCATGTTCTTCCTTCATTTTATCCTGGGCATTGCTTTTCTCGACTAGCTGCAAGCCCTTGATTCATTGTGCTGCATGAGGTGATAATCCTTTTTGTCCTTCCTCCTGTTTTCCTGATCCAGTGATGACACAAAGGTGATTATGGATGGCTTGGACCTTGTTGGTATTGAGAGGCGACTGAAGTTTTACAAAGTAAGTCGGAACTCCTCACTTGCCTCACCTTCCTTGACAGTAAGCTGTTCAAAGAAGGATCCTGACCGCTCAGGGAAGAGTTCAACAGCTAAACCAAAAATACTAAGAAACGAAATTGGCGGTGTTCATCTGCAGGTGGTTGAAGAACTAACATGCCCTCTGGTACAAACACCAGTCCTCTAACCCAGTCCTCTAAGCCGGTATATCTACAACACTTCAATTCTCTAAGCTAGTTCATTTACACGACTTTGGTCCTCTAACCTGGTCAGTATCAACAATACTTCAGTTCTTTAAATTTACACTACTTTGGTCCTCTAACCAAATCTATTTTCAATACTTCAGCTCTTTAAATTCACACTACTTTGGTCCTCTAACCCGGTCTATCCACAATACTTGAGATCCCTAACCCAGTGTCTTTACTGTAATCCTGGAAATTTTCACAAGCGAATTTTTTTGTAAATTTGGCTTAACGCCTTTTCATAAGCGATAAATTTTCGTAACTTTGTAGTCAGTACAGTAAATCAGCTATGGCGGCAAAGCAACAGTTGACTTGGCAGGTCTCCGCTGTTGCGCCTGTAGACTACAATATAGTATGTTCATGCTTCGCTGGGCTTATCTGTAGATCTATGTTTTTGTGGTTACACATAATGCGTTGATCGTAACAGATCGCAACCTTTCGCCTGCCCCATATTTTTTTGTGACGTTGATAAATTTTGGTAAGATCTTAAATTTCATAATTTTTGCCTATTTATGACTATTACAAAATTAAATCGCTTACGAAAATTTCCAGGATTACAATACACTACTTGGGACTTTGGTCCTCTAACCCGGTCTTTTTGTAATTTAGGCTCCACTCCTCAAGCTTTTCAAATTGGCTCTTGTCCCTCTCTTAGCCTCCATATTAAAATTGTGTCGGCTTTGAAGTGTGGCGTTGAGTAGAACTATCTTCCTTAATCTGTCCTTTTTTTCATCTTGGTGTTTCTTCCTTGGGAGTTCTAGTGTGTTCATCTTCTTTTCTGGCCTTTAAAATGAACGGCAGGTTTGTCTGTGGGCGTCTGAAACAGTAAAAAATAAAAAAAAATAAAAACAACAATTTAAAGCAACAGACTTACCAGGTCGAATGAATGTGTTTGGGTGTTTAGCAAATGTTTCTCGGCAGTGGAGATGGCACAACCAGTATGATCAGCGTGGATGACCTGCGCATTGAACTCAAGGCTGGTGGCCTCACCTGCGACATGGAGGACCAGATTGTGACCCGCTGTGACAGCAGTGCTGTCGGTGTGGTATGTCATATCTCTTGACAGGATTTTTGCAGCATGCAGTATTGGGACAGTCACTGATAAAATTCCTTTCTTGAGTCGCCGGTTTAAGTTCTGCACCAGTCGAGGAGCAAAAATCTGCAATAGAATTAAAATAACGAGAACAACTTGATGAAATGAAATTTTCATGATTGATACGTGAAAACGTTAATCACAAGACTAGACTCATGAAGAATGAACTCACAGGGACTGACTACATTGATGAATAGACACAGAGACTGCAGGGTGGGCGCAGACGGGCCCGTTTTGGCCAGTCTTGCGTCACTCCAATTTCCTATACATCGGCGTGGCCCATACATTGCATGGACTGCGGCTGGTGCCTTAGCGGCTCGGCTCAAAGTTTTCAACCCTTGGCTCGATCATGGATTTTCGCGTTTTCTGACGCATTTTTCCCTGCCGTCATTACCCGGATTGGGCCTTGGCGGGAAACATCGAACAGACCACGAAACAAGCTTTCCACCGATACCACATATGCCAGGGTAGGCTGCATGCAATCAACAATAGAAGCCTTCAAAGTAGGACTCTTTGAAGGCCCTTTTCCTTTGCTGTGGAAGCCGTTTTCGACCAGCCTTTTCTTTTCTGGAGGAATACAAACAAAATCATCGGTCTCGCTGCTCGGGGTGGTCGGATTGTTGAAGCTGCTGTGAACGTCCAAATTTCAGCTAACCTCCAAGACTTTCCGGAGAATAATGGTGCAAACCTTGGACGATACGGATTGGTTTTCATTTTTGAAAGGGTAGGATTGGCTTGTATTGGTTTGCATTTTGGGGAGAAAATAATATTCCTGGTACACATTGTGCAGACGGTACGTCTTATCTGAAGAACTTTCTGCTCAGTCATGCATTTCTCGTCTGTCTAAGGAAAATGTACATGTATCATGTATGCGAGTACATCTATCGTATATCCGAGTACATCTATCATATATCCGAGTACATCTATCATATATCCGAGTACATCTATCATGTATCCGAGTACATCTATCGTACATCCGAGTACATCTATCATGTATCCGAGTACATCTATCATGTATCCGAGTACATGTATTATATATCCGAGTACATCTATCATGTATCCGAGTACATCTATCGTATATCCGAGTACATCTATCATATATCCGAGTACATCTATCATATATCCGAGTGCATAATCATATATCCGAGTACATCTATCATATATCCGAGTACATGTATCATATATCCGAGTACATCTATCATGTATCCGAGTACATCTATCGTATATCCAAGTACATCTATCATATATCCGAGTACATCTATCATATATCCGAGTGCATAATCATATATCCGAGTACATCTATCGTATATCCGAGTACATCTATCATATATCCGAGTACATCTATCATATAGCCGAGTACATCTATCATATATCCGAGTACATCTATCGTATATCCGAGTACGTCTATCATATAGCCGAGTACGTCTATCATATATCCGAGTACATCTAACATATATCCGAGTACATCTATCATATATCCGAGTACATCTATCGTATATCCGAGTACATCTATCATGTATCCGAGTACATCTATCATATATCCGAGTACAGCTATCATATATCCGAGTACATCTATCGTATATGCGAGTACGTCTATCATATATCCGAGTACGTCGATCATATATCCGAGTACAACTATCATATATCCGAGTACGTCTATCATATATCCGAGTACATCTATCATATATCCGAGTACATCTATCATATATCCGAGTACATCTTTACCACACAAAATGTACGTACAAGTACATGCGATACCGTCCGTCATAATTGACGACAAGTATGTATTACCGTCCATCGTTATTGTTAAGTATGTATTATCCAAGTGTACATACTAAGCCGGGCACTTACTATTCTAGTTTCATAATAAACAGACAGACAGGGACTGAGTACACAAATGGATAGAGACAGAGACTGGGAGTTGGACATAGTACACTGATGGATACAGACAGAGACTGGGACTGAGTACACTGATGTATGCAGACAGAGACTGGGACTGAGTACACTGATGGATACAGGGGCTGCGACTGAGTACACTGATGGATACAGACAGAGACTGGGACTGAGTACACTGACGGATACAGACAGAGACTGGGACTGAGTACACTGATGGATACAGACAGAGACTGGGACTGAGTACAGTGATGGATACAGACAAAGGCTGCGACTGAGTACACTGATGGATACAGACAGAGACTGGGACTGAGTACACTGACGGATACAGACAGAGGCTGCGACTGAGTACACTGATGTATGCAGACAGAGACTGGGACTGAGTACACTGATAGATACAGACAGAGACTGGGACTGAGTGCATTGATCAGACAGAGACTGGGATTGAGTACACTAATGGGTACAAACAGAGACTGGGACTGAGTATAGTCATGTATACAAACAGAGACTGGGCCGGCTGAGTGCACTGATGAATACAGACAGAGGCTTGCACTGAGTGCACTGATCGATGCAAACGGAGACTGGGACTGAGCACACTGATGTATACAGACAGAGACTGGGACTGAGTACACTGATGGATGCAAACAGAGACTGGGATTGAGTGGTGGGCTGTGCCCAGCATTGCCACAACTACTACGGTACTGCCTTCCTTCCTGCTGTATTCTTGCCTTTTCATTGACAGCAGCTTGATTTCAATTCTGCAAACATCGTGCAAGCTTGCATATGCACATACTTCCTCGTCACAGTGTTATTATTTCTGCCCTTGTGTCAGAGACAGGACTGCATGGACCACTGGCCATCCGTAACCAAGGACTGAGTCATGGAACTCCTAACAATAGCCCCCTTGTGTACTCATTCACGGGTCAAATGCAGAACATGGTCAGTCTTTTCATTAGCTGCAACAACACCCGCTTACTTGTGCATCGCTGGATGGATTCTAGCGAAGCTCGCTCCAGTTGAATGGATTCTAGCGAAGCTCGCTTCAGTTGAATGGATTCTAGCGAAGCTCGCTCCAGTTAAATGGATTCTAGCGAAGCTCGCTTCAGTTGAATGGATTCTAGCGAAGCACGCTCCAGTTGAATGGATTCTAGCGAAGCTCGCTCCAGCCGAATGGATTCTAGCGAAGCTCGCTCCAGTTGAATGGATTCTAGCGAAGCTCGCTCCAGTCGAATGGATTCTAGCGAAGCTCGCTCCAGTTGAATGGATTCTAGCGAAGCTCGCTCCAGTTGAATGGATTCCAGCGAAGTTCGCTCAAATGTGAAGATAATCTCTTGTGCCATGCCATGCTCCCAGTATTTTTTCATAAACAAAGGGAAGGAGACAGGACTATACACCAAGACCCCTGACATGCTTCCCTGGCCCATCATTCTCAACATGCTACCCTGGCTCATCATTCTCAAGTCTGCCTGCACTCGTGCAAATACAAATGGCTGATGTTCCTGATTTTGAGCAGCAAAGATGCTCGGCATTTGCCTGGGGCTCTTTCGGAGCATTCTTGAGTAAACTCACCTGAACCTTTCCGAGCTTTCATGACCTGAGAGGAACTGTTTCATCTTCTTTAAAGTTTTTACATTCCCGGAGTGGTTTTCATTCAGGTACATACAAACACAAACCCTAGCCAAAAAGTCCCAATCGGCAAGATTTAAATGAACCCAAACAAACAGCACCGACACCCTGTCCCTGATAAACATGCTTCGTTTGAAAAATGCCAACATTTGGTGGCAGTCCCTTGAGGATCAGACGAAGAGTTCAGCGCAGCAACAGGAAAGAAATGAAAGCATAAACCACTGAATGAGGTTTAGGATGTTGAGAAAAAAGCGCTTCTATGCCAAAACATGCTTACGTAGCCGAAGAGGAAGCTGATTGAACAGGACACATTTTTTTCCTTTTCTCCATGCTTCATCTTTCCTTGTCTTTTTGCTGAAATAAAATGAAATTTGAAGCTGAGATTCAAGCTACTGTGGCCACAAAAATTAGCGTTTAGGGCCGGGTTGCCGAGTTCCTACAGGAAGCAAAGCAAGCTGCCACGGGCATGAATTGACAAATAGGATCAAGTGTGATTAAGTGCAACCTCGTGATCAGAAATGGAAGTACTGAAGGATAGTCTGAAGGATAGTCTGAAGGATAGTCTGAAGGATAGTCTGAAGGATAGTCTGAAGGATGCAAAGTTATATTTTCTTGAATGTTTGTGGTACATAAACATCTTCCCTATCTCCTGCCCTGATTTCTTTCTCTCTCTCCCTCAATCCTCCTCTCCCTCCTCCACCATCCCTCTCTCCCTATGCATACCTTTCTCTCCAGGTGGCCTTCCTCGATTACGTGGCATACATCCCACTGTTCATGCACATGCATGAGACCATTGTGGAGAATCCGTTTCTTAGTGCACTGGACGACTTCAAGCTAAACAAGCACAGCTCCGGGATGCCTGCAAGCATTGCCATCTTTGATGGAAGTCTACCACGTAAGCAGGGGGTTCTCAGCTCCCAAGAAGCAACATACACACCCATTGATCCTGAGGTCAGCCATGGCTCCCAGCCAAGCACAAACAGATCAAGAGAAAACATCTCTAGCCCTCCTCCTAAGCAAGGCAGCCAAACAAGTCCTGGAAGTTCGTCCCCAAAACATGGCATGTTTTCTGTCAAAGGGCTACAGGCAGGAAATGAGCTCGAGGCAGGAATGTCTTCAACTGTACCAGAAAGACACCCTGACCCCAGTACAGTGGTCGGTCAGGAAGCTTCTGATGAAAGGAGACTAACTCCTCGGAACTTAGCAAGTGATGCATCCGTTAACGGCACAGGCAGGTTAACTGGAGCTGACAGTGGTGAAGAGAATGTCAACAACATGCCCAGTGATAAGGTGGCTGGAGACAGTTTGGAGGAACTTGATGGAGCAGCTATCAGCACTACAGATTGTAAGCATACCCCTCAGCCGATGGGTGGCGCAGTATCAGATGTTGACAGCAACCAATCGCATACGTTAAGCTGCCCAGAAGATGGTGAATATGGCCCAAGACAGCAACCTACCGAAGCTCTCTCTGTTGAGTGTAGTTCGTCACAGGCATTGCTTGAAGAGGAAACACCAGCTGAAAGAAGCGAGCTTTTAGGACATGAAAAAGAGCTTGCTTCAAGTCAGCATGAAGATCATTTCATTGAAGAGGAAGAGACCCATGCACCCTCACCTCAGAGTCAACTGAACACCGCAGTAAACACTGCAGTAAACACTGAACTGAACACCGCAGTAAACACTGAACTGAACACCGCAGTAAACACTGAACTGAACACCGCAGTAAGATGCGATGGTTCGGACTCATATCTGGAGGATGGCCACATTTTGTCGCCGGTCTCCAGCGCGGCAAGTCCTCACTCCTTCCAACGACCAGCAAGAAGACGACTACTCAAGAAAAGGTCACAGAGACAACGGAGCAAGCTAAGCCTTGCTGCTGACCCTGCTACTTCCAGCGATGAAGATTGACCAAAATTGTACAGTCTTATATTTCTGTTTTCCTAACTCAAGCCAGAGATTATCATCCAACTCTACTCATAGATCTTCCTAACTCAAGCCAGAGATTATCATCCAACTCTACACATAGATCCTGTCAACTAGTTGACAGCTATTCAGAAAGCCTAGTGCAGAGCATATTCCAGTGCAGAGCATATTCCAGTGTGCAGAGCATATTCCAGTGTGCAGAGCATATTCCAGTGCAGAGCATATTCCAGTGTGCAGAGCATATTCCAGTGTGCAGAGCATATTCCAGTGTGCAGAGCATATTCCAGTGTGCAGAGCATATTCGTGTGCAGAAACACATTCTGACATTGTTTCTAACTTTAGAATAGAAAAGGCTGAAATATTGTTTGTCAACTACACTGAGCTGTTAAGTTATTGGGGAAAAAAGCCACAGACTGACTGATTTCCACTATCTTCAATTAAAGGGCCTGTCCACATAAGCCCCCAAACTCCCAGCTTGAAGGAGTGTTCCTAGAGAGATCATATGATGCACTCAAATTGTCGCATGATCATTGCAGTCAATGTCTTTGGTGTTTGTGCAATCCAGCTCTGAGCTGAGGCTGACAAAGCTGAGATGGCTGTCAGCACAGCTGGCTTTTGGGAACTTGCTCTCCTCACCCTCCTCCCGGACTTCTCTCAAACCTACGCTGATCTTCTTTAGAAGAAGATATTTGACTGCACGCATGAATAAATCGACTGAAGAAAAAAAATGATAAATGCTCACCTCCGTGTCAAGACCGGGACTCAAACCCAGGCACCAAATTGCCTAGCAGACGAGAGTCACCCAGGACGATGCAACACCGTGATGGCATAGTGGACAGTAAGGTGACTCTCGTCTACTAGCCACGATTTTATGCCTGGGTTCGAGTCCTGATCTCGGCACTGATTTGAACATTTATCAATTGTTCCTCCACCTGGTCCACTTCCCCAGCTTATTGCCTTCCCCATCTCATGGTGGTGCCTACAGTTCTGAGTGCCCCCAACCCATGCACACATTCTTGACAAGGCATGCATACATATTGTAGCAGCTTTCATTCCTTTTCCCAGAAATCCTGGGTCAAGTTGGGGACTCAGTGTTCACCTAACCACTACCACCGCCGTTCTCCATCCTCCCACATAGCCAGATTGCTCCTCGGTGAGCTATAGGTGCCTAATCCCCACCTGCAAGCTTCTCACCCACTCTTTATGTAGCTTACACGTTCTTTTGAGGTGTCTGAAAAGCATTGTCAATCGATTGAATCTTGAGTTGGCAAGGAAATTCCAAGATACGTCAAATCAAGATAACATCCGAGATTGACAAGCGCGGCTCAATGCCATTCATAGAATCTTTGCTAATGGTAGATGTAGGCAGTACGTCACTGTACGTGAAACTTCACGGTGTGTCATGCATATCGTGATGGGGTCGGGCTGGCGTAGGGTACGGATCATGCAATGCGGCGCTAATCGGATGTCAGTTTAGGGAGAAAAATACCGGTCTCGAAGAGCTTGGACAATGCAGTTACGTAAGCTCGTCAGGTCACGTGCACTTGTTCCTGGAAGCAGACGTGCACGTGACTCCTCTTGACGTCAGGAGTCTCTGAGCAAAACATCGCCGTACCGAAGAGCTCCTATCTACGTCAAAGTCGCCTGAGGCACAACGTGAGCAATTGGCTTATTCGTGCCAACTTGCTCCAGAGGCCTTGTAGACTCGGCGATTCCGCAAAGTGTGAAGCTTGCGTCAAGGCCTCCGACTCTACCCAGGCTTCCAGGAAGCTATGAGCTCGGAAGCTCTCTGACGAATTCTCCGACGCCGAGTCTTCTCTTCGTCCTACGCTTCGCCATGCATTAGGAAGTGGGCACGGTCGAGGAGAAAGACGAAGAAAACGATTCCTCGAAATGGAAAGCGCATTCACGTCTTGTCCTCTGCGCGTTTGGATGATGAAGAAGTTAGGACGATGAAGAAGGGAAAGTCGATCCATGGAATATCCAGAGACCTTCATGGCAGCCCGTTCCAAGCACAGAGCCTGCGCCGGCCACATTTCACATGTGAATGGCAGGATTCAATATACCAATTCCTCATCACGATAACTGACCACGTATGATTCTAGAACTATTTTATCATGATTGTTGACTATTTTTTCCTGTCAGCCATCGCAAGCAGATGGTTTGGAGTTGTGGGTGAGCTCAGTTTGTAGGCGGCGCAGATATCGGTGCCAAGCTTCGTTCTTAGGACCTGCATCGCACCGCACGACCCACACACTCGAGCGCATAGCCGTCATGGCCGTATCGCCCACGTGGCTCTGGAAAGCCTTCTTTCCTGCGGGAAGACGTACAAAAGCGGCAGGGCCTTTCGGACTACTTCGAACACCAAAACTACCAGCCTCTGCCGGAAGACCACACGCGTCTCTCATTCTCTCTCCTTCTCTCCCTCCCTCCCTCCCTCCCTCCCTCTCTCTCTCTCTCTCTCTCTCTTCCTCTCTCTTTCTCCCCTCTCCCCACACACACACGCTGCATT
>JAOWAR010164231.1:0-10259 GCA_028571005.1 Clathrina lutea
GGTGACTACCCAAACTTGCAGAGCCCTTTGTTTTAGATGATGCAACAATATGACTAGGTGCTACAAAATGGGTCTTCTTCAATATTCACGCGCGAAATCTTTCCGTATTGCTAGAGAAAGTGAAAAGTGTGGACTAGTACTCCGTGGGTCCTGGCTGGAGCGAAGCGGGTAGCCGCTAGTACTATACTAGTCTATAGCGCTAGCCAAGCAGCGAAGTAGCGTTGGCACGCGGCTTTCCAGTGAGGCGGATGAGTTTGGGTTTGAGGCACCGGCGCCGGCCGCGTTAACGGCTCGGCACCGGTCCACCGCGTGCAAGCAGGTGCAGTCACGGTGCGTCGATATGTATGCCGACGAGGCGTGAGGATCTACCAGCTTCAGGCAGCTCCAAGCCTTCTCGCAGCGAACTTTCACGTCGTGAAGACCAGGGGTCTGTCACTTTGCCAGTTCCACCTGGAAAGTAAAGCACCGCGCGAGTAGTGCTGATATCTTAAAGGAAGGCCGAAAGTTCTGCAAAGGTTGCGTTTCTCTTGTGTCGTCGCAAGTCTGCTGGTCTCATTTACCACAGCAACTGGTCAACAATGGCAGCAGTAATAAAGGTCAGTGTGCGTAACGGTACGAAATGTCAGAATGTTTAAGTTTTCCATAGGCAACGGGGACTGGCGGAAGGAAACTGTGTCGCAAGACCCTTTGTGTGCAGGATATTCGCGGGGAGGGGAATTTGAGGACGGAGCCAATATTGTTCGAAATTGTGCATTAAAATAAGTTTTCTACTTTTTTTTGTTTTTCAGTGTGCTGTCACATGCAAAATGGGATGCATCGTGTAGACCATATCATATGGAGTTAGATAGGGGGCTGAAAGATGTGCGTGTGATATTGGCATTGAATCAGGCCTAGCTGGTGATTCACAGATGTGCACCATGTGGACAAGATATTGCTGAGGAACGAATATGTAATCTTACCTTTGTTAACAGGTTATGGTCAGGTCGACGTCATATCATTAAATTGTAACAGCTGTACCAGTGTTGAAACAAAATTAATATCCTAGCGCTTCTCAGGGTTATACAGGAGACAAGAGGGCCTGAAGTTATTTTTTTTCAGAGCATAATGAACTTTAATGAAGATTCTTCTTTCTGGGACAGTTGTTATTCTTTTTTGATTTTCTCTTTTATCCAGCACACTGTTTGTGATAGTGTAACGACATTTTGGCAAGGTTGCCCCTGCCTTTGTCAGGTTGAATTGGGTTGGAATAATCAAACTGTACAGCAGTGGTAGTATTTTTGCTCTGAAGCCAAATAATAACAATTGTTCTAGGAAGGTTTTGGAGGTTCTGTGCATTGCCAAAAAGAAGCCGAACTTGAACCGTGATTGCGGAGTAGTCGAGATTTCCGAATTCTGGCGAAAGGCCGTAAATAAAATGTACAACTTTCTGGCATTGGCAGACTTCCAAACGGACAGATGTTGGAGACTATTTTAGTAGCCGGTATTACTGATTGCTGTAAAGAAAGGGAAGGTATTCATTACCTGATGAAGGCTGGCACAACTCGGCCGAAACATCATTCATAATTTGCGAAGCTGTGACCTGCAAAGAGAGAGAGAGGAGAGAGGAGGGGAGAGGGGAGAGGGAGCCTTTGTACTGTTGTACAGTCTTTTCGTGCACAACTTCGAAGAATGAAAATTCCACTTTGGAAGAAATTGAGAAACTTAAACCAACTCATGAATATCTATGCTGGAGAAAGAGAGAGAGAGAGAGTCAAAAAATAGAGTAAGGAAGTTTTTTTTTTGATTCAGTGTTGCAATGTTCCAACGCATATGTTAAAAGTACAGCTTGAATAGTTGCCACCATTATGGAATGATGTCGAAAAGCACAATGGTGTCAAAGGACATGTATCGGGTTGAATGGTCTCTACATTATTATTATTTTGCATGCAAATAGTCCTTGATTCCTTAATTGCTGACCTTTCATCTGTTCTCCTACGCACACCCTAGTTCACGGTATTTACGATGAACCTTTTATAAGCAATTAAGCAAGCCTTCGCATACCAGTGTATTTGTAGTTTTCATGTAGGTGTGTGTGTGTGCGTGCGCGTGCGCATGAAGTAAGATATTCCATTCAAACCAAAGGCCAACTATTTCAAAAAAAAGAAAACAAAAGAGAGAGAAACTGCTGGGTTTTGGCAAGTTTCAACATATTTACCTTGCAGAAACAGACTCTTTTGGAATTCTCATGCATGTGATATGTAAGAAAATGTGGCTTTTCTCTTCTACACAACTGGTGAAGTGCCTGAGGCTCTCTAGTAGTTTGACGTCATAACTCCGAATGTGCTGTGCGATTCTCTCTCGAGGTTTTAGGCCTTTAATGCCTTTACAACATGGTAGTCCTAACCCAAGCTAGCTGCTCAGTTTAGGACCAAATTTTCTCAAACTAGATCCCAGCATGTGGCCACCTTTTTCCCTGGGAAAAAGGTGGCCGCATGCTGGGATTTAATTTGAGAAAATTGATTAAATCTCTTACTTGCGGCCACTTGTTTCTTAGCAACCAGGAGTTGCCTTCATTGTCCACTGTGCTATCACGTGGGCGAGGACAAATGGATGGCGCAGTGGAAAGCAAAAGCAAGTCTGAAGTCTCTTATCCAGGGCGGTTAGGTGTCGCAAGTCTAAGCCCGTTTAGGCCTGAAGTAAGAGCAGTTTTTTCTCAAGACTTCCGGCCAGTAAAGAGAGTTTTCATTAAGCCTGTTTTGGTCCATCAAGTGCCCAAGTTAGAACTCCCATAACGTCGGCCTTCTTTTGTTAGTTAGTTTGTTTATATTTCAACTGTTTCTTGTCGGGTTTTTTTTTATGGAAAACTATGCACTAGCACAAAGATGGATTTTGGCGTAATAAAAGAATTGCCTCAGACTGCAAAAACACAGTTTTGGCCACTGTTGCAGTGTTGGTGTGTCGGGTCAGAAAGAAAGAATCTCTCTTCTTAGTTTCTTTAGAAGATTTTTTTACCTCTTTATCTGACTTTGCTGCCATTTCTGTGTTCTTGGTATGGTTTGTATTTCTTGAGCTATGCACTCGCACTTGCGGTGTATATTATATATTTTTCCTCCCTCTCATCAGATTGGAATTATTGGTGGAACTGGGCTAGACGACCCAAACCTGTTTGAAAACAGACGAGAGGAAGTCGTAGACACTCCTTATGGCAAGGTTTGTGCAGATGTTCTTTTTTTTTTCAATCCAATTAACCCCCCCCCCCTATCCCCTCATTATCCAGTGGCTTTACGTTTGCATTGACTTTTGAAAAACAAAGTAAATTAACATTAACATTTTGTGTGTAGCTGGTCTGTCCGTTTTATCTGCTCTTCTTATGTGTTTTTCTCTTCTGTCTGCTAAACAATTGGTGTTGAAAACTAGCCATCCGATGCTTTGATTCATGGATCTATTGGCGGTGTTCCGTGTGTTCTGCTGGCCAGGTGAGCATTTAGTACGCTCCTTCGAACCTCTTTCCATGTCAGCCTTTTGCGCAATGACAACGGTAAACACTAGGGCCGGAAGTCCTAAGGGGGAAACGTGGTTGTGGCCTGGTTTTGCATAAGGTTTTGCCGTTTGCAGGTCTGCTCATGCAATGGGGTCTGCTCATGTTCTTGAATTTAGTATGACCTCTTAGTGATTTATTGGTAGTTTCACAGGACAAGGTGGTGGTGCTGTGGATGTGCCTTTCTTTTTTGTTGAATGATTGTCTCTTTGTTTTGTTGTTTACTAAGTATTGTTTCTTCTTTGTCTTCTTATACTGTTGTCTGATCTACAAGCAAACGTCTCTTCCAATGTCCTTTCCAATCCTCTCCCTCCTCTTCTCATCCACTCCTCTCCCTCCTCTTCTCATCCTCCGCCACCATTTTGTGATTTCCTTTTGTTTTTACTGCCGTGGTATCTTTCCACCTCTTGATGTGGTTTTCTTTCTCAGACATGGACGTAAGCATACCATTTCTCCAACCCTAGTCAATTACCGTGCCAACCTCTTTGCTCTTCATCGAGCTGGCTGCACGCATGTTCTGGTCACAACTGCCTGTGGGTCACTGCAGGAGGATATCCACCCTGGAGAGATGGTACTTTTGGACCAGTTTATCGACCGCACATCAAAGCGAGCCGTCACGTTTTACGACAACACACCGGGTGGCTTCCGCGGTGTTTTTCACATTCCAATGGCTGAGCCATTTTGTCCTGTCATGAGGAAGGTATGTTACACAATGTATCTCCCTTATCTTTTTGCTTTAATTTGAGAAAGAGGAGGGGGGGGTTAAAAAAGTATAGATATAAATATGGAAAAAGGAAATAAAGGTAGAGAGAGAAGAGAGGGGGAGGGGGAGGGAGGGAAGAGAGAGAGGGAAAGGAAGGGTTTGTTTTTGAATTTTTTGCACAATTTGATTGTCTGCTTATTAGAGGTAACAGAAATGGCGTGCTCTCTTCGTTCAGGCCATCGCTGAAACTGCACAAGAACTGAACTTTACGTGCCACGCAAATGGCACGGCAGTCACCATTGAAGGGCCACGCTTCAGCACACGTGCGGAAAGCAACATGTTCCGTCTGTTGGGAGCTCAAGTTGTGAATATGACCACTGTTCCGGAGGCCCCTCTGGCGGCAGAAATTGGCCTTTGCTACGCAGCTATTGCTCTGCCCACGGACTACGACTGCTGGAAGGTGAATGAGAAGCCGGTAAGTGGCACTCTCTGGTATATAGGCCAGCAGCCATGGTCTGATACAAGATGCTGAAATGTAAATCGGACATCATCCAGGATGGCAAAAAACCCCTGTGATTCTTATTTTCTTGTCTGAAATTTGTGCTGGAGAAATTAGTGGTGGAGGAGAAGAGTTTGTTTTGTGTTGTGTTGTATCAGACAAGTGCTTAGGGGCCATCGCCAATTATCGATTTTTTTTCCAAACAAACCGTGTTCATTTGGGGGGGGGGGGGGGGGTAAATGGCTGTTCTTTTGATAAACTCTGAATCAATGATGTCGCTCGATTTCGGAGGCTTGTGTGCTGCACTGGCGGCCGTACACGTCCTCTGCAGATTGATGCATCGGCCATGGCCAGGCAGTCCGCAGGGGACTGATCAATCCGTACCAGCAGGTGTATTCAGTTGTACGCATGATGCTATTGTGGCCTTGTGAGTACTAGTGGATCCATGGACTCAGCTGGTCGTCACTACATCAACTACATTTTTGCGGGTGAAAATGTCGCTTGCTACAGTCACACCATACCATGGCTGTTTGGCAGCGAGGCGAGTGTTGGCCAGTGCGGTCAGTAGATCTACACACAAATGCTCCCACAGTCAGCAAGCGATGGATTTGAAGTGTAGTCGGACTGTTGAGTCTTCTCGTGTTTGACCGTAGGGATTGTCATTGTCGTCGTGATGCTAGGCCAGCAGGGATGAAGCAAACCATCCAAACAACCCTGACCGGCGCGGTTTTTCGGGACAAGCTCGTCCATGACACATCGAAGCCGGAAAACCAAACTTTGTATTGTCAGTTTGTTGAGGCCTATGTGCTCGGTGACCAGCGGCCTCGGGCAATGGCCATTACAGCAGTGCAAAACGAGTGGAGGAAGATCCGAGGATACGGCCTTGCAGCAAGACGGCGAATAGAAGAGTTGAATGCGTGTGCCTCATCTGTCACGTCGAAGGCCGGTTGGACTGTGACTGTCATGCCCGGCAGGGAACTCGCTAACGCCAGCCAGCCTCCGTCATCCAACTCGCGGTCGGACTGTACTAGTACGATCGCACCACCGATGTTCGGCCAGGCTGCATCGCCGCAGTTTGCGCTGGCACAGTCGCCGGCACCGCCAGCCCCTATCACAGGATGGGCTCTTGAAACTTCGCGCATCGTTCGAAGTTTTCTCCGTGCTGTTAGCATTGAGCCGGAGCAGCTGCTCACTCCCGATGTGATGCAACCGTCGTTCTTCTTGGTGACCTTGCGGTCTTTGGATGAAACCTGGCGCCACTTCAAGACAGCGAAAGAAGAGTACGACGCCCTCAACCAGACATGCGAGTGGAAGAAGTCGACCTTGAAGCAGTCAGTCAGTGACACGGAAGACGTGATGGGAATGATCGGCACACACATGCTGAAGATCTCAAACATACAAAAGGGTGTGAACAACATCCTTTCACTAGGCTCACTGGCGTCAGCCAAAGCGAAGTGCGACCTTATGCACGAAGCTGTGTCGTTCATACCCAAAATGGCACGTTGTGCGAAGGATGCCAGTCGTCGCTTCAAGATTCGCTCTGCCCAACACCAGGCTCTAGTACGTGGCCCTGATTACAACCGTACATACCTCCGCCTGCTGCAATCTCCGGAGGAGTTGTCATGGGAGGAAACTGTTGAGCACCTGCTCAAGATGCAGAATTCAGGTCAAGTTACCCAGCCCTTGTTGGTTCAGCAGTTGCTTCAGTGTGTCACCGCACTGCATTCACACAATGCCATCTCAGCCAAGAATCTACTGGCAGAGGTCTGTTGCCAGCCTGGACCAACCCTGGGCTGTGTTCTATCAGTGGTTGATGAAGTGTTGTCATACCTTCCTGTGCTGCTTGTGGAGAACAGTGGTTGTCTGCTCCTCATCAATGCGCACAAGCTGCTGTTTGATCCAAGCGCAGGCACCCTTGTGAATTTATTGTGCTTGGCTGATGATCTAAAGAGCTGCTCCCGGAAAAGGGATCGGTATCAACAGGAGCCAGAGGAAGAGCAAACCAACCGGTTTGATCTTCTTGTTGCCCATGGCCCAAGGAACAAGGTGGTTTGATCTTCTTGTTGCCCATGGCCCAAGGAACAAGGAACAAGGAACAAGGTGGGACAAAAAGCATGCCATGTTACCTTCAACAATTGCTGGTGTGATGACAGCTTCTTGGAGTTTTTCTTGGAGCACAGTTTTTCTTGGAGCACAGTTTTTCTTGGAGCACAGTTTTTCTTGGAGCACAGTTTTTCTGCATTGGCACGGCGGCGTGAAAACACTGCCGGGTGTGTCTCTTGTGCAAATACAATCACACCTTTTTGCGCACTGTGCCGGGTTTGAAGGAGAAGGGCATCTCACGGGACACAATTCATAATCTGATGAGAGCACCAAGAGATACAATTCAAGCAAAGCGGTACAAGGTGCCGTTGATGCAAGGGTGCCTCACAAGCAGAACTCGGCCAGGAACGAACATCCCAGTCAGCACTTCTGTTCAGCACAAGCTGGCCTTTACATGGAGTTGGTGGAACACTTTTCATCAGAGTGTGCTTCTGTGTCATGTGACACCATGAGCAAAGTGAATGTTTGCACCCCGGCTGTATCGCGATACCACCAGCTGAGACGTTTCTTTCCCTCTGGTGATGTGCCCAACTACCAGGATCATGACTTTCCTCTACCTGCAAACCTCTACTGCTGCAAGATTGTTCCATCATTGTACTTACGCTTACAGCATAAGGTGCCATCGACTTGCGCCCGGTGTGAAATCCGCGGTCGAAGTTTGGAGCGCAGTGCTCAGAAGGATCCGCCTTCCAGAAGATTGGCCAGTGAGCCACCATGGACAAGGAGCTTGCATGGCAGCGTGTCTCCATCTGCCCAGTTTAAAAGGGACAGACATGGCAGGTTGCACTACTCCTATCCACGCACTGGCAGCCTTCGCATCGTCACATGAGCCTCCAAGTTCAAGTCATCTTCAGTGGTGTCTCATGCTCACGACCAAAGCCAGTTATCACCGACATTCAAGCTGAGGGCAAGAATGCAGTTTTCTTAAAGGTGGACGGAGGCCCCGAATTCAACCCCAAGCTCCCAACAGTGTTCATGTGGGCACAGACAAGACTACATGTGCTCGCTGCATGCTGCTACGCACCCGGGTTATTAGTGCTAAATATGGTGGAGCACGCCTGTGCACCTCGGCCGAAAGATCTGGCAGTCGTGACTCTTCCGGCAGCACTACCGGGCAAAGTTCCGCCGTGTGAGCAAAGAGGTCTCAGTGAAGATGAAAGAAGAAGGAAGGAGGCAGTGGTGTTCGATTTGGCTTTGACGAAACTATGCTCATACTGGAATGGCAAGCTGTTTGATGGCTTCGCTGTGTCAGCCATGACAGATACATGCATAAGTTAAGAAGAAGAACGTCTGACAACAGAGAGGGAGCAGATCGCAGCGTTCTTTGCTGCCAGTGTCACTGCTTTGCGCGAGCAAGATGAGCTGAGGAAACTCAGAAAGGAGTACATGCTGCTCATGCAGCATTGTACTCGCAGTACCTACTGCTTTGTCTTCTGTCGCTGCCAGAATGTGTTCTGTACATCGTGCTCTTGGCATAAGAAGACAGCACAGGGTTTGGTGAAGCTCTTGCGTGCAGCCGGAGGGCATATTTCTCCTCAGCCCAGTCCCATTCTTCCTGAGCACTACGCTGCGTTCTTCGAGATGGAAATGCAGCTGACAGCACTAAAGAAGCGACTGCCACTGCCAGATGAACACCTTGCACCTATTGTTCAGCGCTGCACGAAACCAAGATGCCACTCTGTTTTCACCAGTGCAACAGACCAAGTGTGACACAACCGCCTCGCCCATGTTCTGACCGTTTGCAAGCAAGCCTCTACACCTGTCACCACCGGAGATCACCAGCCACCTGCCAAGCAGCCGACACATCACTGCTCGTTCACGGTCAACGGCGCAATCTGTGAACTCACCTTTACGTCTGGGCATCAGCTCTGCAAACACAAGAAAGAGTCAGGGCACGTGATGGCCCGTGGCCGACCTTCGCATCAGCAGGAGGCTGCCTGAGTGTTGGTTCTGTATACGCAGCGACTGGACGGGCATTAACCTTCATGACCAGATGACTGCACCATAGCCACACGCGCGTGTGTGTGCGTGTAGGTACATGCTTGCATGTGTGTACATTATTTCGTATGCACATTTTTGTGCATCATGATGCGTGTATGCCATGTGCATGCGTGCGTGCACCTGTGAGTAGGTAGCCTGTATAAACCTTGGGTACTGTAGGTTATAACCAAGGGATGCAGTTGGTGGACTGCCAAGACCACCAGTCAGTATAAAGGGAAGTAATGTGTCAATGTTTTTTGGTAGATGTCAGAATTGTATTGTTCGTTTGGGAGGGGGAGGGGGTAATCTCCAACAGAACACGGTTCGTTTGAAAAAAAAAATCATTGATAATTGGCGACGGCCCCTTAGGGAAACAAAACTATCTTTCTCTTTTCTTCGGTGTTGCAGGTGGATGTGCCTGCATGCCTGGCGGAGTTCAAGAAATTGACCGACAAAGTGAAGCAGCTGCTCTTGGCTGTCATTCCACGACTGGCCGCGCTCGACTTTTCAGAGCGCATGACAGCAGTCAAAGTAAGTCCAACATAATAAGAATCTTCTTTCCCTTCATTGTCGAACCAAACCTTGTCAAGTTGACCACTGCTATCTTTCAGTGAAGCCAGTTTTTGGTCAAAGTGGATGCAGAGTGGGTCTGTAAGATATTCAATTATGTTATTTATTCTGGTAAGGCCGCGGTCATACTGAAATAAATCACGCGATTGTAATCAGAAGATTATTTCAAAAGATTTTTCATCGCGGTCACACTACGATTTGGCATGTCCAGATAATCCGACGATTACGAGGCTGGGAAAGGGCTGTCGCCTTGACTACAAAATTTGCGCCCAAATTCAAAAGTTTCAATGGTCATTTAAATTGTGACATACGACATGACAAGTGACACTTGAAAGAAAACGAGGCTTTTGACAGCTTTGTCCATCGAGGCTTTTTCCCAAGAAGATGGAACGCCAAAGGAAAATTATTGTGTTCAGCATGCTGCTGATAGGCGTTCTTGACATTCAGCAGCAAAACTTATTCCTGAATGACGTCGGTGCTGTTGAAGACGGACGTGCATTTCGCCACCAAAGGCCGTGCTCTTCTCAGACTACTTCTCACTCTCGGCCCACAGCTCAAACAAGCGACGCTCGAGATCGTCCGTCCACTTCATGATCTAGATCGAACCGTGACTGAACAACTGAGCACCGCGGTTCCCACCGACAAAGAACGTGCACGTGATGTCAGGGAAAAAAAGAAGAAGAAAAGCAATTCTGCGGGAAAGACACGTGCATGATCAGTCACATCGACTGATGATCAATGATGGTCTGTTTGTCTGCTGCCGGACAACATCCTGCTGCCAAAAATAGTACGCAAGGACAAAAATAAAAAATAATCAAACGATTATAATAATCCGAGGTAGAGAATCGGCCCTCTGGCGGCGATTAAATCCTTCGGATTATAATCGC
>JAOWAR010164242.1:0-10259 GCA_028571005.1 Clathrina lutea
ATCAACGGCAAAATGTGCTGTTCTGGCTGTTGAACAGGGATGATGGCATTGATGCACTCATACTCTGACCTACCATGAATTATGAAAAAGTAATCTATTGAATATAAGCTCTCAGAAAATATATAGTTTGTTGGGTGGACAAAGTGACCTACTGGGTGAAAATTTGGACAAAAATGTAGGTGGTAGCAACATCCACGACCATCCAGGACCACCTCTAGACAGTTTAACTCCAAGGTAAAATCGATCAAAACTCTGTTTTCGGCAGAGGCTAGCCAATTACTTTCTTCACCCAAACCAACAAGAACAGTGGCGTGGGAAGGCAAAGAACTGTGCGTATCTTTACGTTATTCCCATACGTATCCTTTCCAATCTAAACAAACGGCTGAACCGCATATGCATTGGGGTGTTAGAAGCATCACGGTGTGGTGTGGTTGTCCAAACATTAAATTTCTGTGAAATTGCTTTGTTTTCTACCCGCCAGTGAATTGTCGCCTTCCGCCAGAACCTGAAAATGGCTATGCAAACTTCAGCCGATGGCCGGAAGTGAAGTTTGCTTGTAAACCCAACTACTTGCTGTCTGACTCAGAATCTCTGACATGTCTGGAGAATGGGACTTGGTCTGGAAGGGTACCTGTGTGCTTAAACCAACGTAAGTATTGGGCCCCCTAGTTTAAGTTTGAATGACGCGTTTGGTAGGGGAGGGGAGGGGATCATAATAGTAGAGTTCAGGAGAGGTGAGGGTGATGAGAATGGTAGAATTTGGGTGGGGAGAAAAAGAAGTTTAC
The DNA here is from genome assembly GCA_028571005.1 of Clathrina lutea. Lineage (NCBI taxonomy): Eukaryota > Metazoa > Porifera > Calcarea > Clathrinida > Clathrinidae > Clathrina > Clathrina lutea. The sequence continues at coordinate 786 of JAOWAR010164242.1, forward strand.
ATTTGACAGCAGCTAATTTATTTTCATTTCATTATTGGTCCTTGTCTTGGAGTGTTTTTTGAGGAAAAGGGAAATATCTTTTCAGACAAAGAGTGGGAATGTTAGCTCTTTCAACATACAATGAAACCTGCATTTTACGACCACACCCTGGGGCGGCCAAAAGTGGTCGTATAATGCAGGTGGTCTTAAAATGCAGGTTCACAGGAAAATGCCCGCAAACCCTTTGCAATACAAACTAGAGAGTAAGATCAGAAAAGTTGTTCCTTGGCCTGAATACAGACAAATCCAACACCACAAACCCATCAGAAAACCCCAGATCCCGGTCAGCCCCTTTCCCATACCCACACCCAGCTCCAAATCACAACCAGACACAGACACCAGATCGTCCGATTTTCCCGCCATAGTACAGGAACACCTTCACCGCGTAAGGTAGGCAGTCTACATGTACGTGTGCTTACGTGATGTTGTGTCAACACTAAAAGTACAGATCGAGTGGCTCCGGTCCGGTCGTGCCATGTTTGCATGCAGTCACGGTTTTCACACCGGTCGGAACGCGCGCGGTCGTAAAATGCAGGTTACACAGTGAGTTTCAGCCAGCTTTTGGTGGTCGCTGGTCGCGTTTGGCAGATGGCCACATAATGCAGGTACCTTTCTGTACGAAATCGTCCGTACACGAGAATGTGGTCATAAAAGCAGTGGCCGTTAAATGCAGGTTTCACTGTACTATATATAGATCACAATATGTTGGTGTAAATTCGATGTCATGATCATCACTGTTGTGATGTAGTGCGAGGTTGGCCTACTTCATACAACCCCAGTGTAACAACGAGGCAGAGACACCACACAGACGAGAGACTATGCAAGGGAGGATCATTTTAGTGGAACTCCAGCCAAGCAGAAGATCAGGCACGGAAGAGAGCAGTGGCAAGCATATGCATCACGGAAGAGAGGCATGGCGTAGAAAATGTGGGTGTTACCAAAATTAACCAAAAAGAGCGTCGGTAGACAATAAATCAGAGCACAAACACGCACACATCTTAATATGCACATTATAACTACTCCTGGCAGGAAGACCGAGCCTCCTTGCTGGGGAAGAAACGAAAAATATTAACAATACTCACTATGCTAATGATCTGTTGGTACAATAAAATGTCCTGAAAATGTGCTGGCATGTGGCGGTTGCGCTGAGGACAAGCAGCAAGACCAGGTCCTGGAGAGACATCATCGTCATCATCATTGTCCAAAGCGTGCAAATCAGGGGTGGCGTCTGGATTAGACCACGGCTGAACGCCATTGCTTGTAACAGGAGGTGGGGAAGTACGAACTTGACTGGCAGGCATGAGTGGACCAACAACGGTAGCTTGTCCAGGACGAGGCAGGCGAGAGCAGGGCTTGAGGCGGTAGAGATGCACAATTTGTGACATTTGGGTGTTGCAACAGACTACTCAATAGTTAACCACGCCCAACACGTCAGTGACCTGAAACGGGTCTCGCCATGGGCGGTGAAATTTGCTGGACTGCCCTGGACAGATAGCAGGACTTCGGAGCCAGACAAGATCACTTGCTACGTAAGGATTGCCATGGGCTGGCGGTTGTAAAGTTCCCGTAGACGACACTGTGCAGCCTGTAGGTGTTGCCTGGTCAGAGAGTGTGCTGACTCAAGGCGTTCACGGAGCTCCAACACATACGTGGGGACATGCGAGATTGACGGCTCTGGAAGACCATAAACAAGGTCAACAGGCAAACATACCTCTCAAGCTCGGCCAAACGTAAGAAAATAGGGGGAATACCCAGTGCTCACATGAACAGACGGTCTGTATGACAGAATCAGAGCTGGAAGGAGCTTCTCCCACTCCTGATGGTCGGCCGCAACAGCTCTCAGCATATGGCATAGTGTCCTGTTAAACCACTCCGTCTGACCATCCGACTGCGGATGGTCATGATGCGGTCGTGCGCGTTTTGACGATGGCCAAAAGGCGGCACATCTCCTGGAAGAGCTGGTTCCCAAATTGGGCACCCTGATCTGTGTGCAAACGTTCAGGGGCACCAAACTGACAAATGATATTGTTGACTATCACTCTGGCCACTGTGACGACTTCAGCGTTCTGTTAGGGGAGACCTTCTGCCCTAGGCCTTGCCCAATTCTGCCCATTTTTTTTAGCATTTTCTGCTCTAAGAATTGCTCAGAAAAGGGGCAAATTCTGCCAAAAAAATCTGCTCATGGTTCAAAATTCTGCCCATTCTGCTCATATTTCTGCTCACTTTCTGCCTGCATCATGCAATGTATGAGTCATTTTTTCCCACACTGAACAACTCATTGCCATAGTAAATTCCCACTGTGGACTAAGCCATTCTTTTCCGTGGGCAGAAGGAGAGATCATACACGACAAGGAAAAATTTAGCGCTCATTATAACGAAGCATAACCGATGCTTCCAAGTAATCTTGGAGAGCATTTTCTTCGGTTGATCATGAAAGGCAGCTCTCAACAAGGAAAAGACTCGCTCAGATGCTGCCAAGGAAGGTTGCACGAGAAGAACCTGTTGCACTGCGGATGCCCACTTCGGGAGATTATCACAATGGTCCTTCCACCATCCACCTTCTTCTCATCTGTCGACAAACGGCAACCATCTGAAAACAGACGAAAGGCGATAATGCGGCTTTTAATCTGTAATGCTGACCCTCTATAACAAAGTCTGTTGCGACCACAGAGCCAACCCGCTGATCCATCGCCGATCCCGCTACATTCATACCGTGCTCACACACTACATTCTATCTGTCAGGTGTCAGGTTCCTACCAAGGCTTGTACATGTTGTACCAGGCACCTCACGTCCTGCACGACTCATGTCTAGCTTTGCCCTGTGGCTTTCCTCATCAGTATGCAATTCTTTCTCGAAATTCTGCTCGTTTCTGCTCATTTGACAAAATTTTGGAAACACAAACATGGGAGCAGAGATTAAACGGTGCTTCAAGATAGCAAAGGAGTGTTGAGCAGCTGGTGTCCATTGAAACAGGCAGTTCTTCTCTAAGATTCATGTAAGGGGTGCTGCGACAGAAGAAAACCCAGTGAGAAACGACAGTAATAGGATGCCAAACCAAGAAATCGACAGATATCATTGGTGTACTGCAACGTAGGCCAGTCTCACATAGCGGCAATTTAGTCAGGGTCAGGTGACACTCCATCCTTGTAGACAATGTGACCCAGATACCAGACTAGTGCATGGCCTAAAGGTTTAGCAACAAATGGTACAGCTTTCTTACCAGCAACTAGCTGCCTTTGCTCAAAGTCTAGTGAGCACTCATGCTTGTGGAGGAAGTCTGCTCCAAGCAAAAATTGCTCTGTCACTCCCACAGCAACGATGACGCTCACATCGGCCAAGACGCCTCCAACTGAGACTAACAACGAAGTACGCCCCCTCACAGCCAAGGGTTCTGCGTTCACAATCATCAGGCGCTCCGTGGGGGAAGACACGAGGGAAGAATCAGCGAATTTCAGCACTTCCCACAACTTCGACAATATCAGACTTACAGCGGAGCCACTGTCGACACAAGCCGTGACAACGTGACCATAGACCATTGCATGTACGTTTGGCACGCCTTCCATTTTTCTGCCCAGCGTTTAGACAGAAACAACTTCCTCCACCTGTCAACTGCTGAAGGACCTCGACGCAACGCTGGGTGCCGACAGATGGGTCTTGGTCTCACCACCGTCCGCCTGACCCAAGGCAGACAGGGCGCTCAGGTTTACGACTGAGTAGCACGAGATGACGGAGCTGCAGATCACGAGATTTTGTCTACGCAGGACTATCCCGCTGCATGTGGCCCGGTTTCTTGCAGTGCCAGCACACTCCCCGCGGGCGAGATGCACTCCGCTGAGCCCCGTTCGACGAAATGGCCAGCAGCACAACAGCCTTCAAATCTTCAATCGCCGCTGTCAGGCGATCTTCGTGAACCGGCGCAGCTACAGGTGAACGCTGTACAGCACCTGCTGCGTTGTGTACTGTCGACACAGGAGGGGATCAGGGAGAGCTGTCTCGCGATCAAGAGTTGTCCACGATGTCTTGTGGACCTCGGCCTCATAATGGGCTTCAATTTGCTAGGCTCTGGTCAGGGTCTGGTCGAGCGTGCCAGGTGCCATTTCCCGTACCTTCAGACGCAGTTCGCGAGTGGCGAGCCCCTCGATGAACTGGTCCTTTGCTAATTCGTCTACCGGCTCAGCGTTCACTCCAGGGTATGCGATGAACTGGTCCTTTGCTAATTCGTCTACCGGCTCAGTGTTCACTCCAGGGTATGCTTTGTGCGTAAGGTGCCTCACAGCGCTCACGAAATCTACCAGAGACTCCTTTGGACCGCCAACACCTCGCTTCGTCCGCCCAACCTTTGAGGTCCGCATGCACCTCATAACACTGCAGCCAAGCGTCCCTGTCCTCCGCCTCACTCCTGCCGAAAGGGTCCGGCATGGCCACAGGACAGCCTTATCGAGCCAGTCGCCCATCATCGTCGTCGTCGTCAGTCACTTTTTTATTTTTTCTCTGTTCGCTGATGCTGTTCGCTGTGCCAAATATGTAGTGCGAGGTTGGCCTACTCAATACAAACCCAGTGTAACAAAAGGCGGAGACACCACACAGACGAGAGACTAGGCAAGGGAGGATCAAACACACCGCACAGACAGGAGACCAGGCAAGGGAGGATCAAACACACCACACAGACGGGAGACTAGGCAAGGGAGGATCACTGAAAGGACCTCCAAGCAAGCAGAAGATCAAGCACTGAAGAGAGCAGCCTGTGGTCGCAAGCACATGCAAAACGGAAGAGAGGCATGGCGTAGAACATGTGGGCGTTACCAAAAATAACTAAAACACAGCGTCGGTAGACAATAAATCAGAGCACAAATATATACACACATCACAAATATGCACACTAAAGTAACACTATGACACCGCTATCAACAAGTCTGCTCTTCTTGCTGAGAAAGGGCAATTTTCCTCGAGTTTTTCCCCTGGATCATGAAAAAGTTGCTGGAAGGTATCATTTTTTCGACATCCTATGTGGTCTAGGTGTGTGATTTGGTGGTGTTGCTCTTCGATCTGCAAGACTGGCATGACTGACATGCCTGTCAATGTTGTAGGTCACAATGAAAAGACCATTTCAATTTCACATTCATGGTGAAGTGTCAACATATCTAGATGTATGGACAGATGTGACGAATAGCCCTTCCAATAAACCAACAAATTGCGATTTCTGGAAAGCTGCCAATCGAAAGAACCGAGCCAGAAAGATTGTAGTCGCCTGGAAGGTCGTATTTTCTTTTCATTTTTTACTGACCTCTGGAGTGACCCTAACTCCTGCTGAACAGGGAAAGCGTGAAAACAAAGCTCCACCTTCGCCATGCAGCCACAAACATGATGGGAAAGTGGGGTGATACTCATTGCTCTGAAGGAAAATGCAATTGTTTCTCTAGAACTGGAAGTGAAGACTAAACTGCAACATGCCTCCATTGGAAGTTTTTTCCGTGCAATTATTTGTCAACCAGTTTCTACTTTTTCAGAAGCCAATAAGGAACAATAAGGAACAATAAGGAACAATAAGGAACAATAAGGAACAATAAGGAACAATAAGGAACAAATTGCATACAGTCGTAGAATGTCAAACGATTCTTTCTGTATTGTGAGGCACTAGCCTCTCATGGCCAATGTGACAGAAAACTACAAATTCTATTTTGGCTTTTCTGTTGTTTTGTTTAGCAAGTTGTAAGGCGATTCATCCTATTCCAAATGGCAACGTTCACATGAGCACTAAGAATGGGTCTGAGTTAGTGGCTGAGTTTCGCTGCAACAGAAACTTCACCCTGGTTGGAGAGCCTATGGCTTCCTGCTTACCAAATGATGCGTGGAGCCACCCTCCACCGACATGCATAGGTAAGGAGGTGAAACCCCGTCGATGTATTGAAAATGAAGCAATCAATGGAACAAAAATGAAAGGAATTCGTATCATGTGTTGTTTCTCTTCTGTTCTTTGCTATGAGAAGTCCGCCACAAATTGAAAGCTTTCTATGTTGCAATTGTACTATGTACAAGTAATGATCTAAAAGGGGAACTGCATGCCAAAAATGTTTGTGGAAAAAATCCATCCTGGACGATCACCTACCTAGGTGATATTGGCTAAACCGCGCTGAGAGAGCAAGGTAAGTCAGAATGACAAGGCAAAGCTCGGCTAATTATCTCAGGTACCAAGCCGCGGCCTGATGACGTGCGTTGTGCTTAGCTCAAGTCACGTTTGCGTGCAATACTTTAGGCTGTGATTAATCATGATGGTGTAAGAGTTCGGAGCTTCTGGAACATTTTCTTCTAGTTTCATTGTTCGCTTTTTTTCCAAAGGAAATAAAGCTCAAAGCCGGGTATTTTTTGTTTACAACTTTCCTTCAAGTGTACATAGCACCAACATGCAGCACCTACCTGGTACAGGTGCCAAACGGGCATATTCAACCATAAGCGATTCTCCCAATATAAATGTCAGGATACATCAGGCAAGTACAACACAGGGTATGTTGGCAAAATCGTATTTTTCGAAGTCAAAACCAGGTACAGGTAGGTAATAAGCAAAAGGTGAGAGCACCAGCCATGATTAGTTTTGCTTGATCAATTGCATGGCATGCAATCAGGCACAACTGTACTGGTACTTCCAGCCAAAGTTCTACCAGCGTGTCACTACTTTACCAAACATACCGAAGAATATTGTAAATGAGCATGTCACTGACAACGACACACACTATTCTGAGAGGCACGTCTAGAGCAATCGGCTCAAATCAGAATAGCTCGTTGTCAGGAATAGATTATAAGCAATGATTGTCGATCCCCTTCATGCCACATGAAATCACTGTCGTGCAGCAACTTCTCCAAGCGTCGGTAACGACATCGATCGGTGAACTGGTAAATTATGTGCCAGCGTGTGAGCCTAGCCAAGCACAAGCACAACGCACGTCATCAACAGGCAGGTGCAGCCAAGCCGGCTTTCACCCCTGAGATTTCACTAACTTCGCAGACCCAAATGGACAAGAAGAAAAGTTCGAAATGTGCTTGTACTGCAGAAACGAACTCACCTCTGGTAGCTGTACTAATACTGAGAAAATTATTTAGGCGTGCAGTTCCCCTGTAAAATCTGAAAGGGTTTGGAGGTGCTTTCATCAATTGGCATGTGCTGGCACATCATCAGATTGAATTTAGTGTCTCTTGTTATCAGCATTTTGCCCAGCCAGCATGTCACCCCAGCACAGTCGTGTTCGCTACACAGTTCAAGGTCAACTTCAGATCCGAACATTCTCATGCGTGAGCGGATATCGCCTAGTGGGAAGCCCAACGTCAGCATGCCAGCAGAGCTTAACTTGGACCAGCGAGGCACCAGATTGTGTCTGTAAGTTCCAAGCCAACCATTAATCCAACCATGAACATTTCACCAGTAGAGAATATTTTATGTTACCTCACACTGAACAGACAAGAGGATTTCACAGAGCACGCGTGCGTTGCCATTTTATAGCTTAGATTAGAATCGAGCTCAGTGGTGGTTTGTATGGAGTGAATTTCAATGTTATTGTCACTACATCAATCCAGGTTTTGTGGTCATTTTGGAAGTGTGTGGACACTGGCAATTGCTGTGACTAGATGATGTAAAAGTGCTCTCTGTTGTAAATGGGTCAGGTAGAAGCTACCTGGCTGGATTTAGGCTTTATGGCTGGGATGACAAAATTGCACTGATGGGTGGCTCCTTCCAGCAATCCACATTGAGCAGAGGCTTGCAACGCCTACGGAAAAGTTGTGATGGGCTACTTTTCAATAGAAATATTGCCTTTGGTCGGAGACAAATGTAACAGCTTTCCTGGCTCTCCTCCACAGTGGTGTGTCCGTCTCTGGAAGGTCTCCAGAATGGCATGGTTGATGTCAACAGCTGTCACATGCAGTCCGTAGACTTCTCCTGCAGGGAAGGCTACACTCTGATAGGTTCAACGCGATCCACCTGTCAGCCAAATGGAGGGTGGTCCAACCCTCTGCCGAAATGTGTTGGTGAGTCAATTAGTCAGAAGTCAGCTGTTTGATTAACGGAGAAGTTGATGCCGTCCTTTGCATGTTCCTGCGCGTAACTTTGAGTAGTGTCAATTTATTGAAGTGACAGCATGACAAGTGAGGGAGCCAAAGCTAGCTGTGTTGAAATTGGCCAACGTGGTGTGTTCGTATGCATTTGGCATGCCGGCACAGCACATCTGTAGCCTTCAGCAGCTGGCTGGATCGCATACCAGAGCCATGCCTATGTAGATGTCCAGAGGAGGTGTGTTTGGCCATCGAAGGTGTGAAGTGAAGAAGGAGTGTTGCAAGCCTGATTGTTTTTCCGTGCTTCTCACCTTAGGATAATTCCATTGTGGGTGGCAGTGGAAGTCGATCCTTGCTGTGTGGTCATTGAGTACCGTAATGAGGCCAGCGTTGACACTGGCCAGTCCACTGGACAGGTAGAGCGAGGAGCTGCAACCACCACTTTCCAGGGATGAGATGCCATTCATGAAGCTGTGCCAGTGATGAGATTGCTCATTAGCCCACTTTGAGTTTGTTTACACATGTGCATACATGTACCATGTGCACGAGGTGCTCAATCAATCAATCAAACCTTGCGGACGACCTTTGTTGGTCGATAGACACTAGCAACGTTTCAATCGTCTTCTACCTGTGCCCGTGGTATTCTGTCTCACTAGCTTTGGCTCAGCAATGTTGGGACAACATACCCTTTGAATTGAAATGGCATAAGAGGCTGATTAAACAGGATAGAAACCTCCCAATGCCATCTGAAAGATCACATCAGAGAGATCAAGCACACGGAATGACATTTGCTGCGATAGACTTTACCATAGTCAGAATGCCCAACAAATATAAGGGAGCCAATTCCTTTCGAGTTGGCCCAGAGTAGGAAATCAGTCTAGATTGTATCACAACGCCGGACTGTGCTAGGTGATGATGCCGCTGGTTTGAGCTACCTCCCTTTATCTATATCTTCTTTTTTCCTGCTTCTCTAGTAGGCTCACAAGTCACAATGGTTAGTTTCACGGTCAAACGTCAAAGAGCTTTGGTTCTCCCGTTATAGAGTTGTGCTTGCTATCTCAAATAATGAAACATGGCAGTCAACACACCATTTGACAGTATCGTGATCATTCTTTTCACGTGCATAGGAGGCATAGAATGAGTGTACACTCTGAGCCTGCTGGTGAAGAAAGGTTTTTAGCGAGGCAGTGAAGTAAAGATTCACTTCTTCACTTACCCTTCCTGTTCTTGGGCAAATGCAGAAAGTATTGTGATAATCATCGAAAGCGGAAAGGAAGAAAAGGCACATGGAGAGGGCTCGAACCTGCGGCGCCATCCCCTAGCACACCCCGAATGCCATGATCATGACTGCTCTGCCACTCATCTAATTCAAAAAAATTGGCTTCGTGGAGCGC
>JAOWAR010164253.1:0-10258 GCA_028571005.1 Clathrina lutea
ACAGAGAGAGAAACCCAGGATTTCAAACTGAAATGATCTGGTGAAACTGAAATTCTCCAGGAAGGAGTTGAACCATTAAAGCCGTTTTATTTTCAAGGAAAAAGGCTGAGAAGAGAAAGGCTTTTTGGCTCAATTTCTTCCCACAGAACTTCAGTTTAACTTGATGTTGAATATTTTTGTTTGTCTCGCTGGTGTGATGGGAAAGTTCAACTTTGCACACGTTTATTATTTAACTATTTTCCAGGTCTTTGTTCTAGTTTATGACATTTTAATCCCTGGTGAATTTTACCATGGTGCAGCCTCAGCTTCTGGTTGACTATTCTGGGTTAATGCCATGGCACAAAACAGTTTACTGGAGAAAAGGGAGAAATGGCAAGTCATCAGTATGTCTCATCGAGAAGAAAACCGTTCAGGAAAAAGATGCATTTACCATAAATTCAAGCTCCACCTTGTCCAAGCTCAGAATTTTGTGAAACAAAGAATTTCCAACTACATAATTTCAAGAAAGAAAGAATTTGCTTTCATAAGGCCACTGCTTTTTATTTTCATTTCTCTGTTTCTCGTTACCCCATGCGCAAGTTATTTGAAGATTGCTAAAGAAAAAAAGACATTTCACATACAAGATGTGCGTCTTAGGCCAGCCTACATCAGGATCGGCCAAAGTGAAGGGTTGGATCCTACTACATGTACTGTGGAGCTACCTGTACATGCCCAACAATTCCTGACACCTGCAATACATGTACATGTGCGACATGCTATGCAGGCTGCAGTAGTGCTAAAAGTAAGTTGGCAGACCAGGCGAAGTGGTGTGGTGTCCGAGGTACTTTATACTAGTACTGCGTATTTTCCCTTTAGACTTGATAGCTGCAGGTGTGAGACCACCTTACTAGTTGGGCACCATGGTAATGGCCGCCATTATTATTCGTCACTGCTGATTGTGCTTCTCTTACCTGGGTTGCCTCTCTCTACGTGTCACCTGGATTATTCAAGAAGATTATCAGTATCTCAGAATCCTCCGACTGAAGTCTGTTGTTGTTGGCGTGTCACCACTACATTGGTGATGAGGATAATAATTTCTTTTTTCGTTGGGGGTTGAGGTGTAGAAATGGCAGAGCGACCGCTCCCCGTTTTTGACGTGACTGGGACAGCCCATGAAGTATCGCTGAGATGGGCACGATGGAAGTGTAGTTTTGAGCATTTCATTGAGAGTGAAGGCATCACGGAAGCCATGAAGCAAAGAAGCAAGATCTTCACCTGGCGGGCATGGCCGTACAGAACATGGGAGCACTTGAGAGACCAGGTAGTCAAGCAAGTCAGGGACGAACGCCTCCGACGGAAGCTGCTTGACAAAGAGGATTTAACGTTGCCACTTGCCTTGGACACGGCAAGACAGTTCGAGTCAACGGAAGCGAGTGCTCGAGGCATACATCTGGCGGCGGAGAAGCCGGTCATGAGTCTCCAGACGTCGAGGGACAAGAGTAAGACTCATGGATTGTTGCGCTCGTCAAAGAAGGCAGAGTGTGACAACTGGGGTAGCTGGCACCATGCAGCAGGAGCTGAAGACTGGCACGCGGCGCGACGTGTCATGGGTGCAAAAAGAAGGGCCGCTATCGCCACAAGTATCGGGGCAAACCACAGCCAAGAGGCTCGCAAGGGAAGACAAAGGTGAAGTCGGTGAAGACCGTCGAAGGAGAAGGCTGCTGGGACAATGATCATGATGAGTTCAGATCAGCGATTGGGACGATCCACCAGTGCAGCGAGTCGGGGAAGCTCATTCCGGTGGATGTGACGATCGCTGGCGTGCCTATTCAGATGGAGCTGGATACAGGAGCGTCAGTCACCGTCATGACGAAGAAGCAGTACGACAAGCTATTCGCGCACGTACCGTTGCGCAAGTTGCAGCACTTGTTGCTCAGCTACGGAGGCCAGAAGATTGAGCTGGCGGGTGAGTTCACGGCCCATGTTGTTTACAAGGACCAGGAGGCCTGTTTTCATAGTCACCCGGACGTAAAGAGATGTACTACCGCTCCTGTGTCGCAACTGGTTGGCGATCTTACGTCTGGAAGCAGCTGTTCCCGAAGACTGCGGCAGCAGTGCGTCAGGTGAACGCTGCAGAAGTGGCAAACCCCGCACACTGGATGGAGCACTACCTGGATGTATTTTGAGAAGAGCTTGGAACGGTGTGTGGGGTCAACGCCAAGTTGCACCTGAAGCAAGACGCGGTGCCACGGTTTTGCAAGCCAAGACCAGTGCCATTCACTCTGCGTCCAGCCATGGACCGGGAGCTTGAGTGAATGGAGAACGACGGTATCCTGGAACTGGTCGAATTCTCTGAGTGGGCCACACCACTGGTGTGCGTACCCAAGGCAGACGGATTGGTGCGGCTTTACGTCGATTATAAGATCACGGTGAACCCTGCTCTACATGTGGTTCAACACCCGATCCCGACGCTGGAGCAAGCATTTGGCGGATTGGCCCATGGCTAATGTTTCACAAAGATTGACCTTAAGTCCGCCTACCAGCAGCTGGTGCTGGACGAAGCATCTAGAGAGCTGGTGACGATTAACACACACCGAAGGGATTGTTTAAATACACCCGTCTACCGTTTGGTATTGCATCCAGCCCAGCGATCTGGCAGAGATTCATTGAGCAAGGGACGGCAGGGCTGGAGATTGCATGCATGATCATGGACGACGTGCTTGTCTCCGGACGTACGGATGAAGAACACTATCGCAACCTTGATGCTCTTTTCCAGCGTTTTCAGAAGTATGGTCTGCGCGTGAAGCTACCAAAGTGTTTCTTTGGTCAAGAGTCAGTCGTGTACACGGGTCGCCAGTTGAGCAAGGAGGATAAGCGTCCGACCGGTGAGCACTTGGAAGCAATCGTCGCGGCGCCTGTACCACAAGGCATCGAAGCTTTACGCTCATGGCTGGGAATGGTGAGTTTCCAAGCCCCGTTCGTCGCAAACCTGTTGACGCTTGCACATCCGCTGAACGCACTCCTGTCAACCAAGAAGTCCTTCGACTGGACCACTGACTGTGACAAGGCGTTTCAAGCGATCAAGAAGGACGTCACGTCTGCACCGTGTTTGGCACTTTTCTATCCAGACCACCCACTTGTTTTGGCCGTGGACGCCTCGCCGTATGGCGTGGGAGCCGAGCTTCTGCATGCATTCGATGACGGGTCAAACCGACCGATTGCGTTCGCAATCCAGACATTGAACGCTCACCAGAAGAACTACTCACACCTAGATAAGGAGGCTCTCGCCATCATCTTCAGTCTGGAACACTTCAGAATGTTTCTGTATGGGCGGCACTTCACCATCCAGTCGGACCACAAGCCGCTGCAGTATATCCTTGGGCCAAGGAGGGCGGTGCCGACATTGGCCACACAGCGACTGCAGAGGCGGGCAGTCATTCTGTCAGCTTTTCGCTATGATCCGCAGTATATTCCCGGCAATCAGAATGCCTGGGCAGATGCGTTATCCCGTTTACCACTACCGGCCACGACAAAGTGTGATGTGGACCATTTGTACAACATCTTCTCTTTGAAGCTCGAGAGCATGCGAGCATGCCGGTGCTCACCCAAGACGTGAAAGGTGCGACACAACGAGACCCGGTACTATCGAAGGTGTTGAACTCCGTCAAGACAGGCTGGCCTGAGCAGATGGGTGACGACGAGCGGCATTCAAGCGAAGTCTGGAAGCGTCTGATGGTACTGGTGTACCCATGAAACATCGTCTAGCCAATTTCTTGCTTACCTATCGGACCATGCCGCATTCCGTCACCGGACGAACTCCGTCAAGTCTCTTCATCGGTCGTGAGTGTCGCAGACGACTATCATTACTACGCCCAACCGTAGAGTTGTCAGTATTGAAACGACAAGCAGAGCAAGTCGATCGTCGAATGGGACCCTTCGCTGAGTCCTACGTCAGGGAGACTATCAACGCGTGAGACGTTCGCACTGCGGTATGGTGTACGGGCATAATTGTGGAACGTCGTGGACCAAAATCGTATGTCGTTTGCCTCTCTTTTGGTCATCTGGTGAGACATGTCGATCAGCTGCGTCGCACGGAAGTGACGTTGCGCCCGGAAGAAATGAGTTTGTCACCAGAAATCAGTGAGCACCCGTCGAGTGCTGTTGATGGGAGCACCGACTCAAAGAAGGGGAACGATATGGCTGTCACAGAAGATCCACAGCAGGAGACACAAGAGAATGAGTCACAGCAGTCCGATTCACCTAAGTTGGAATCACCGAAGCCAAGTTCGGTGCTACAGCGCTCGACAAGGCACAGCCAGAAGCCCTCAAGACTGAAGAAATTTGACTTTTGCACCGTGGGTGTGCGTTTTGCTTTCCTCTGTTTTGAATCATATATGTTTTGTCTTCAGGAAGGGAGAGATGTGGTGTTTGAGGTACTTTTATGCTAGTACTGTGTGTTTTCCCTTTAGACTAAATAGCTGCAGGTGCGAAGCCACCTTACTAGTTTGGCACCATGGTAATGGCCGCCATTATTATTCGTCACTGCTGGTTGTGCTTCTCTTACCTGGGTTGCCTCTCTCTCTGCGTGTCACCTGGACTAGTTCAGGAAGATTATCAGTATCTCAGAACCCTCCAACTGAAGTCTCTTGTTGTTGGTGTGCCGACACTACAAGTGGTGTTGCTGTTTCTAGTATGCTCCAAGCGCAATGGAAGCTGAAAGGGACGATGGGGAGCTATTCAGCTTCCACATCGTAGAGAAAGTTCAAGCAAAGAGGAAGAAGGTTGTTTTAAGTGGCATGTTTTGGAGGGCCTCCTGTCAATTACATTTGCGTCTGTCTTGGGGGCTTTACTATCTATCAGCGACAATGTTGGGGTGGATCAGAAATTGTTGGCCAAGTACCAGAAGTGCACATTTCGTTGCTTTGCCAGCAAAGAAAACAGCAGAGGAAAGAAAGCCTGAAACCAAGCTCACCTTCTGACAAAAATTCTTCACCTGGCTGCCCACGATTTGGGCAGCTTATCACTCGAGGCTCTGTCGCCCAAACACTGGGATTTGAAGAAGATGAGGTTCCAAACAGGCACCTTTGCTGTGAAGATGAGTACTTCTGCTGCCCAAAGCTCAAGTACATCACACGGGAAATTTCTCCGAAAAAGGGGAGCGTACCGAAGCCAAGACAGCTTCTGTGCCTATTGGCGACTTTACAATATGATCAGTGCTGAGAACGTCCAGCTTCCGCGATGGTTGCAAGGTTCCATCCAGTCTGATTCAAGTGTGGCAGTGCTACCTCCCTACCGATCACCCCCGAGATTACAGCAAAGTTTCTATCCGTTCCTCCAGTGTGTGAGCTCTATTTGGAAAAGGGAATGTCTGTCTGAATGAGAGGAGAGCTGAAGCTGCAAACGTGATGACTAAATGACAGGACAAGCATATAACATCGATATCCGAATTATGTTCTGTATATTGATGCATGTCATGATATGTCAACTTCTCAGTACAATCTCCCCAAATGCATAGTATTGTGTGCCTGCCTGTTTGCGAAAATTGCCGCGTTAAGGTGATAATTTTTTTCCAAACAAAACAGTATTTTTTCGCATAGCCGCATGGCTTTTCTAGACAGAATGTGACAAGAAACAGAAAAAAGTGGCCTTATGATCTGGCGTTGTCAAAGCCAATCTTTGCATGAACTCAAATCCAGACAGATTCATTCCGTTTAAAGGAAAGAGCTGTGTTCTTGCCCAGCTGTAGTCCGCGTAATGCAATCGTGTGTAAAATCTATTATTAGCTTGGACGGTTGAACTTTCCCTCTTGTTTTGTAGATGAGAGTTTGGCAATGATGTTAACATTGGATCATCTGCGCCCTCTTCTCCTCGTCCTAATCCTCCTCCTCCTCCTCCAGTATCCTTGCAACTTGGTTGGAAAGGGCTTGCAGCCATTGGCAGTAGGTTCCTACAATGGAAGCTTTGAATATCTCGATTCCTATTGGCCTGCCCAAACATCTCCATCGTTGCTTCGAGAATGCTTCAGCTCAGGAGCTACCACAAAGCAGTTCATAGAGCTGGGAAAAGCCGTCAGAGACTGTCACTTGCACAGCAGCTATAAGAAGCCTTTGCAGACAATTACATCAAGCCTGACGTCAAGGTAAGGATCACTAAAGAATTTAGGTAAGACCCGAAAGTGAAGGATTTTGAGAATTGTGAGGGGAGGATGGGGGTTAAAGAAGCGTCAAGGTGCCATGTGGCTTCCTATTAGGACTACATTTAACTTCCTCAGGCAGTCGTGACGGTAGGTTGAGGGATGCTGAGTGACAAGGCATGTAGGCCAGGCAGAAATCGAAACACCGATATGGTATGGTGACATTAATGCAAGGTGTAGACACAGAATTCACTGATAACGGTGAGAACTTCGTCAAACTGACCTGGGGTAGCCCATGCAGTGGTAAGGTGTGTGTGTGTGTGTGTGTGTGTGTGACATAGACAAGCACCAACAACAGATGGAAGATACACCTTCAAACCCACCCAGAGCACTTGGCTTGCCAGGGGCCAGGTGTCAGCACGTGTGCGTATGTTTGTGTGTGCGTATAGACAAGTGCCAACTAAGATTGAAATCCCAATAGTGGCGAGATAGACACCTTTCACACCAACCTGGTGGCTACCATCCAGGGGTCAGGTGTGTTGGCACTGCTATGGGTACCAGAAAGTCTGGCTGCATGCTTGTGCTCCAAGTATCCCTAGTTATTGGCTGTTAGCAGAAATCCCAAATGTATGGAGATAAGGGGGACACTGAAAATGAAAGCTTCCACAACAACGGAGAGAAGAGCAGAGCTTAGTATGATGGGACAGAACACCATTATATCCAGAGTAGCTCGACCCCCGTCTGCAGGCCGGTGGTGTGGGCTCATGCCCCCCCCCCCCCCTCCCCCAGGAACCCATCCTTGGACAACCCAACCAAAACAAGTCAGAGTTGCCGCTGCGGCATTCGGAGGCCATGAAGAATCTTCCAAGGAAAAAGAACGTGTAATTGGCCTTGGCCAAGGAGGATTTTAGACTGGCCGAACTGCATGATGCAGCTCTTGCTGTGTCTAGTGCCTATAATGATCGGCAAGCTTCCCAAAATTCAATGATTGAATTGGCGAATTCATTTTCCGCATCGTCTGTATGTCCGTCAGCCCCAGTGTCTTTCCATCCTTGGCGCTAATTTCCAATCCATTAGTGTAATGTCTCCAGCCCAGCTCATTCTGAGACGGGCGAATTCACCATCAATCCCCAGGGTGATCATCAGAATTCTCGCCTCTGCACACAATCTATTGGTTGGTGGTGCCCGCTGTCAACCACACAGCAACCGACATCTGGGCGCAGTATTGAGCTATCTGCCCTTGTCAAACAGAACAATGACCCTTCAAGACTGGGCCGTCTAACTGGATCTGGGCTCAGCATTCAGCTATCTCCCTTTAACAAGACACAACCAAACCAATGGTTCCCGGATTGGAGCAGCAACCAACATCTGGGCGCAGCATTGAGCTATCTGCCCTTGTCAAACAGAACACTTGGAGCAGCCACCGACATCTGTGCGCAGCATTGAGCTATCTGCCCTTGTCAAACAGAACAATGACCCCTCAAAAGACTGGGCCGTCTTACTGGATATGGGCTTCGCATTCAGCTATCTGCCCTTAACAAGATATAACCGAACCAATGACTCCCAGATAGGAGCAGCAACCAACATCTGGGCGCAGCATGGAGCTATCTGCCCTTGTCAAACAGAACAATGATCCCTGAAGAATGGTTCGTCTAACTGGATCTGGGCTCAGCATTTAGCTATCTGCCCTTAACAAGATACAATCCAACAATGGCTCCCACACTGGAGCAGCAACCGACATCTGGATGCAGCATTGACCTATCTGCCCTTGTCAAACAGAGCAATGACCCCTCAAAAGTGGGCCGTCTTACTGGATCTGGACTCAGCATTCAGCTATCTTCCCTTAACAAGATATAACCAAACCAATGACTCCCACACTGGAGCAGCAACCGACATCTGGACGTAGCATTGAGCTATCTGCTCTTGTCAAACAGAACAATGACCCCTCAAAAAACTAATGGTCTGTCATACTGGACCTAGGCTCAGCAGTCAGCTATCTGCCCTTAATACGATGCACAACCAAACCCATGGCTCCTATACTGGACCAGCAACCAACATGCGGGCACAGCATTGACCTATCTGCCCTTATCAAACAGAACAACGAACTCTTGAGAACGGATTGTTTGACTGGATCTGGGCTCAGCAGACAGCTCTCTGTCCTTGGCACGATCCAATCAACCGATGGCTCCCGAGTTGGTGCAGCACCTGGCATCTGGGCACAGTGTTCAGTTATCTGCCCTTACCAACTTGGGGAGATCAAATACACAGAGACAGTCCTGGCAGGAACAGAGGGCTGATCTGGCCGCAGTGTATAGCTATCTACCTTGAACAGGATACAACCAAACCGATGGCTCCTGAGATGGAGCAGCAACCGTGATCAGGACACAGCACTCAGCTAACTACCCATACAAACATATGGATAATCATCTTCACATAAAGAAACTGGGGAGAGATCAAATATAGAGGTCGTCCTTGCAAAAAAGGGGTGATCTGGGTGCAGCATCTAGCTTTCTGCTCTTATCTAGATCTCGCAAACTGATGACTCCTGAGATGGAGCAGGAAAACCTCGATCTGCAAAGATGATCTGGGTGCAACCAAGACAGGGATGAACATACACAACATGGAGCTGTCTAAACACATTGGGGCAATGGCTCTTAGTGGATCGCAATAACCTGCATCTGGGCACAACATACAGCTATCTGCCAATAACAATACAACGACCGTGGCCGCAGTGTGCAAATGACACAAACTTGTTGTTTTCTTCCTCTGCCACAAGAAAGTCGGGCACACTGGGTAGTTGCACTTGTTGTTGAGCATGACTGCTCACTTCAGCTGATGTACATGTTTCCTGTTCAACGCTCTGAGCAGTTGAAAATTGAAGAAGAAATTAAAGACATGTTATCTGACGGGTGCACTGATCAATCTCACTTGAACTCAACTTTCTTCTCAATTCTCTTTCAACTTTCTTCTCAATTCTCTTTCAACTTTATAAGCGTGTTGTTGTTGTTGTTGTTGTTGTTGTTGTTGTTGTTGATTAAGTGTTTGTATTATTGCCCACAGCCCTTCTGCCGAATTAAGATCGATGTTGTAATATTTTCTAAAGTAGATGGGGTTTTCCTGACCATTATGCCAATAGCAAGAAGAAATTGACGAAACATATATTGATTAAACAGCACAGAGTACGATGTAACGATTGAAGCACGGTATCATCACCTTCTACGGTGACTGGACAAATTCCTGCTAACGTGACAGGATTGGCCTTCTTTTCTGAGCAAACCCTGACTTCTCTCTCTCTCTCTCTCTCTCTCTCTCTCTCTCTCTCTTCAAATTGCCCTTGGGAACTATAGACTCTTTGAAGTGAACCCCAGTGTGAAAGTCTGTCAGTCTTCACGGACACAAACAGGGTTGTGCTTCTCCTTGAAACACCAACTATCTGCATGACCTAATTCCTGCACAGATTGGTGTCATTGGGGATTGTGAAGAAAGATAGACCCTTGCCACTCTCGTTGTGGGTGCCATTGCTCAGCATCCCAGAGCTATGTGCAAGGCACCATTATGAGAAGAAAAGTAACACTGACAGAGCTATACATTGCCACGCGAACGTCTATGGTGATGGACAGCAGAACTTTGGCGTGGATCCAATTCTGAAAAATCTCTTCGTCTCATGGCTGCATCACCTGCGCAAAAGAGCTACACATTTGTACTCTTAGACGACTCAAGGGAAGCGTGCGGGCACCGACAATGATCAGTTCCCAACTCTGCCTTCTCTTTTCATCAGCGATGTGCACGTTTGTTGTAAGCCAGTACAGCGCTAGACAGACGGTGTGAGAGGTGTGGGCAGAGATGTATGGGAGCAGAGTTGGAGCCTGGACATTGACATCCTCTGCAACTAACAACAAGTGACAAAGAAGCCTTTCCAGGCCTGCATGGAAAGCCTCAAACAGTAAAGGAGCACTGGCATTGGTTTGGGCAGTAACTAAAGTCTGTTTGTTCTCAGGCTGTGCGGATTAGGTAGCATATCGAGTTGATCTGCCCGCCACGGCGAACTTTTCAATCCGGGTACTTGAGTATGCGCATAGGCTCTGCGCGGCCGCGAAATCATGTGTTCACCTCTCAGTGCGACGCGCGCCGCGCACGTAGGGTTGC
>JAOWAR010164284.1:0-10258 GCA_028571005.1 Clathrina lutea
GTCCTTTCGGACCCATTTTCCTTTTTCGTGCACCTACATGTACTGCGACCGATCGCAGAGGCTCGGGCTCTCATCGCGTTAGCTACCTTAGGGCATTGTGTATTATTTCATGGTTTCTTGTCGGCCGCCCGCATTGATTTGGGTCCATATGCATGTGGGCAAACAAAAACGCATACATTTAAATGGAAAAATCGCCGCATTGATCTTGGAGACTGGTTGGACTGGCGTGCTCGTGCATGTTGAGGCGCGCCGGCGCCGAGGACGGGCAGTAATCTTTTCCAAACTCGTAGTATGCTGAAAAAGCTAGAGCGGGTCGTATCAAAGCAAAACATTGCACGCACAACCAAAAGAAGTCAAAACAGCAATTCCTATGACTGAGTCGTCTCCCAGCAACACGTGAAGGTGGAAACCGGCTGAGAGATCTGATGTGTTTCTTGAAGTGTTTTTTTCCTTTCCGCCCGGCCGACGGACAATGCCTAACATCTGCCTGACAATGCTGAATGCTGTGCAGACGTTACTCTAATCTATACTGCAATCTACTGCAATCTATCGATTGCAGCGGCTCACCAGGAATGCGGCACACAGGGTACGGACCATCGGGGGTGATGCCTCTTCCTTGTTGATTTCGCCGATTTCGGCTTGAAGTGACCCGGTCAAGCCAATTAAGATGACGGCGAAGAACACGCACAATGCAGAAGCCTCTCTCGACTTTTCCCACAGCGGAGAAAGCCCGCTGAGGTCGATGAACTGCCTCATGACGAAGGCTATGCAATGAGAATTCCAGGCCGGATGTGCAGCACGCTGAAATATTTGCACTATCCGACTTTCTGGACGTTCACAGCTAAAACGCTTCTCTAGGACTTTGGTCTGCAAACCAAGACGGGAAGAAGATTCCCAAGCTCTGTCCGAAACGATCACGGCTGGCCTGTCGAGTCCAGCAGTAAAGTGCGAGATATCGATCGCGAAGCTGGGCAGCTGATCATGATCTATTATCCTATGCATGCATTAACGATTAGACAATCACTATGATCCCGTAAACGTGGCTCGTAGATCTCTTCTCTGGCAGCTGTGCATGTAATTATGTTCATTGACGTTTAGAGCGAGCGCGAGCCAGCGTCACGTAGGCTACGACGTTGCGACCTCGGACGACCCGCCGCGCGCGGCGTCAACAGCCCGGACCCCGGCAGCGTCGCGGAGTCCAAGGCAATAATTATGCTGTTCTGCCAGGGTTCGAGGCACTGCAGTGTAGATCCGGAAAGAACCTAACTGACAAGATATGTACTTACAACAATCGAATTGTAGAAACAGTCTGACGGTAATATAATATCGAACGATTGGTCGCTTCAGCGCACAAAAGCCTGGCTGATTGCAAGATACTATTATTCAACGGCAGGGCAAGGTGTCTTGCAAACTGTGCCTTGGCACTGGCAGATCACTTGTCTTACAAAGGAGACCTATGTGATCTGTTGGAAATGAAAATCTCCTGATACTGCGAGCTCTCGTGAACGCGAGCAAAAGAGAGAAAGAAAGAACAAAAGGAAAAACCGATGGCCGAACCGGGAATCGAGCCCAGGAGCTGAACCCAGGTAGTTGGATTTACGTTCCAATGCTCTGCTGACTGAGCTATCCGCCCGATCCGATAATTACCACCGGGATAAACTCTCGCTTTCTCTCCCTCAGACGTAAACTCTTTGACTACTGCAACCCTACAGAGTGGCAGCCCACGCCAGCTACTCGGGTGACCCTTTTGCTGCCGGGAGGAGAGGTGGTTTAGAGGATAGTTGCACAGCAGTTTGTACGTGATAGATCGCGGTACTCTCTAGGTCTGAGCTTGGCGATGATGCCGCAAGTTCAAGCCTGTGCCCTTTCTTTCTTCGGACTCCGCCTTCCGGAGCGAGAGTGAAAAGCATTACTTGAAGGGATCATACCGTTCTCTATGATCTGGAATTGGAAACCGTTCTGGTTACCACACCTGAAGATCAATCCGGTGCAAGCCAAAGCTGCAGAGCAGAGTAGGTAAGTTAGCTTAGGCCGGATTCACACTACGGTATAAAACCACGTTTAAGCGACGTTAAAGGGACACTGCGACGGAGCCTGCGTATTTGAAAAACGTATAACGCTTTTCAAAGTCGCGGTGCTGGCACCGAGTAATTACGCAAGAATGGCGGCAATTTCAAGTTTGAACTCCGTGAGGCTGTCGGGCATCGATATACGGGCGTCGATTCTGCATCTTGCATTGGGCAGTTCGGCTGGCAGTAAGGCATGGACACCCCCGACAAGTAGAACCCTCTCTCGGGCTGCGCCGCTGACATGTATTCCGGCAAGAGCACTGATCAAGTGGTAACTCCGTAAAAAAATTAGACATCTGGCACCTGATGAAGATGAGAGCTTTCCGGGCCCTCACAATGGCTTTCTTCACGGCCTGTGGAGCAGGACTGGCCGGAGCACCCACCGGCTTGTCGAGCTGGGAGAACGGGATCTCGAACCGGAGCGTGAACGTCTTACCCCTTCATCGTCGGCGACGGCAATGGTGTCGCAGAAGTCGTCAAAAACCGACAAAGACGTTGACGAGGATGATGGCGACGGCGACGATGATGAACATATGGTTTGATGAGTGGGGAGAAGACAAAGTTCACCACACAAGTGCAGCTGATTGGCTTTACAAATTACAGCCCTTGCAGTTTCGATCACACGTTCGAAGTTCGCACGCTGCGTGAAAATTTACCTCTACGCGTGAACAACACGTAGCCTGGAGCAATAAATCATTTTTTTGGCAAAAAATAATGGAGTCGCAAAACCGTCGCAGTGTCCCTTTAAGCTTGCCATAGCGGAATTATATTGGCTTGTGGTGCAACGGAATTTCCTTCTAATATTTGCAAGTAAGAAGCAAGTTTTACGCCGGCTCTCATGCGGGGAATCATCATAGCCGAAATGAATGCTTTACCAACTTCCTCGAAAGTGAAAGAGAGAGAGACAGTAGGAAAGAAAAAATCGATGGATGAATGGGGAATCGAACCCGGGTAGTTGGATTTAAGTTCCAATGCTCTACCGACTGGGCTATCCACCGGTCCGCTAACCACCAAAACTAACCCCCGTTTTCTCTCTCTCTCTCTCTCTCGCACGGAGTTGTGTTAAACGAGCAGCTTGCCCCGGCGGCCACTCCGTAGTTTTCGAAGCGGCCACAAAAATTGAATGGGAGAGAGAAAGCGAGAGCTAACCTCTCTTTCTCCCATACATACACACGCACAGGAAAGACGAGCATTGCTGGCAATAAAGGAGGTGGTTGACGCACAATGAAGGCCAACATGCAAGCCTGGTCAATTACCAAATCAACATCGAGTAACATCTCCGCCTCCCTCTCCCTCCCTCTCCAGTACTCACTCAGGTCGGTTAAGGTATGTATGGGAGCTTGTGCTGCACAAACCCGATGAAGCATCATTTACTGTATGAAGCAACCTTAAAAAGTGCAAAACGTTATCACCGTTGCGAACGCGCGTCTCGAGCCGCATGTTGCACCATATATAGCATACTACTGTCTAGATCTACTTCGCGCGATGGTAAGCTGCTTTTTCAGGATCGACGAGCTGCCGCGGTCTTGACCTACGCTTCAAGGGTTGTGTGATGCATCACGAGAACTTTGGTTAAGCCACGCCAGACTGGACTGCTCCCAACTGCTCCAAGTCCACGCCGTCAGGTGGGCGCTGGCTGGAGCGGAACAGGAAGGATTGCAGAGAGTCCTGGATCAAATGATGAGATGTTAAGACCTGGTTTGGGAAAAATTCACAGGCCTGCCAGTCAAAATCCGACTGAAGGAAGACACTTAACCCAAATTCCATCGGGGAAGAACGGTACCGTTGGCGATAAAACCCGCAACTGAGGAGGCCATTACGAAAAGGATGAATGAGGGAATCTTGCAGCCCGGTGAACATTCTGAGTGGGCGTCACGGCTAGTCTATGTTGCAAAAGAGGACGGCAGTGTCCGACTGTACGGTGATTACAAGGAAATACTGAGCCCTCAGAGTTTAGCGGACCTGTATCCGCTGCCAAAGGTAGCAGAGATGCTAGCAACCCTGGAGGGGTGTCAGAAGTTTACCAAAATCGACCTGTCTGAGGTGTATTTCCAGCTGGTGATAGACCATTCAAGCCGCTCGCTTACAACAATCAACACACACACACAAGACATTGCTCCAGTTCACTCGCCTTCCTTTAGGAGTTTCGGCGGCTCCGGGAATCTTCCAAAGGACAATCGAAGTATGTTTAGCTGGAATACCTCATGTCCCTGCCAGAGCAGACAGTATTTTGGTCAGTGGGAATGATGATGATGACATTTTGAAAAATGTTCAGGAGGCGCTTGACAGACTCGCGAAAGCAAGATTGAGGGCAAAGAAGACAAAATGTGCGCTCAAAATGCCCGAGGTGATATACATGGGTTATGCTATTGAAAGCCAGGGCTATTACCCTATACCCGAGAAGACCGAAGCGATCGTGAAGGCACCAGTTCTGAAAGACACATCGGAGCTTAAGCAGTTTTTGGGAATGGTAAACAATTACGGACAATTCTTGAAAAATCTTGCCACAACACTGTAGCCGTTTCATCACCTCTTACGAAAGGACGGAGGTGGGGCTCTGAACATGATCGTGCCTTCAGGAACCTCAAGGGTCAACTAGCCTCGACAACTGTTCTGGTGCACTATGACCCCAATCTGCCTGTACATGTTGCCTATGACGATTCCCCATTATGGAGTTGGAGCAGTCTTATGCCACAAGTATGATGACGGGCAAGAAGGACCGGTGGCATATGCATCAAGGACCCTCTCTTAAAAATTAAAGCTGAGCGAGGGTATGCACAGTTTGATCGGGAGGGCCTGACTGTGATATTTGGAGTTTTCCGCTTCCGGAATTACCTCTTTCGTTGGAAGTTCACAGTAATCACTGACCATCAGCCTTTACTGAGGGTATTTGGTGAGGGCAAGCCCCTACCAACGTTAGCTTCGAGTCGTATCACCAGGTGGGCCTTGATACTGCATGGATACTCCTACCTTAAGCAGTATAAGCCGGGAAGCCGACATCAGAATGCTGACGCATTGAGTAGACTGACGTGCAAACACCTGGAGCCAGCCAACCGGGATGCCACCACTTCGAACTTGACACTCCAAGTAGACATGCTGGGGAGAGGCCTGGTCACAGCCACCGACAATGAGAGAGAGGGACACGGAACGATCCTGTTCTGTTGAAGGTCAGTCATTTCGTTGCACACCGTTAGCCAAAGAGGAGAGTCTAGACGATTCAATGAAAAGGTATGCTGCGGTGCAAAACATACTGTCTCTCCATGGCAAAATGGTGATGCGTGGTTTAAGGGCAACCGCGCCTTTACCTTGATGGGAGAAGTGCCTAACCAAGTTACTTGAGGGTCCCCAAGGCATAGTTCGAACCAAGGCATTAGCACGCTCTTACGTGCTGGGGCTTGGTGTTGACACAGACATCGAGAATGTCCCAAAATCATACATTGAATGTCAGCAACCCAGACCCATGCCACAACAATGCACCCTGCATCCCTGGGAACAGCCATCAAAACACTGCACCTAGACTGCACCTACACTGCACCTAGACAATGGCGGACCAGTGGAGGGATGCATGTTGCTAGTGGTCAATGATGCCCATTCAAATTGGATCATGGTCGGGGTTGGTCAAACATCGACAGCAAGTCAAACAATCGCCCATTTAATCAACATGTTCGCCTCATACGGTATCCCAAAGGATATGGTCATGGACAATGGCCCCTGTTTTCAGTCAGTCGATTTCCGGCGTTTTGCTTCAGAGAATGGATTTTGGTTAATTGAAACGGCACCTTACCGTCCATCCTCCAATGGTCAAGCCGAGAGAGCAGTAAGAATGATAAAGAGGGTGTTAGAAAAGGGGCCACGGCCTTTCCCTATTCAACGGCGTGTTGCTCAGTTTCTCATGACCTACCGAGTTAGACCTCATGCAACGACCGGGAAAACGCCCAGTCAGCTGTTACTTGGACTTCGGATGCAGACATGTTTAGATCGTCTGACCTCTGGAACGAAGCAAAGGGTTTTGGACCAGCAGGAATGACAGATATGCCCATCACAGGCGTAAAGCTCGTCAAATCAGCGCAGGCGATTTGGCATGGACAAGAAACTACTTATCTCACGACTCAACAAAGTGGCTGCCGGGAGTTATCATTAAAACAACCGGTCTGGTAAGCTACTATTGCTATGTGGACAGCAAAGGAGTAATGCGCTTTCATGCTGATCAGTGTCGAGATCGTGCGAAGAGTCCCTTGGCGGCAACGCATCCAGCGGTAGCTGACCCACGGAACCCTGACCATGCAGCGGTTGCCCCACCAGAGCAGGACAGCGAATAGCTTATGCAACGCCATTTACACAGAACCTTGATGAGCAGCAGCGAGGTGTGAAATCAGAAAGAGGTGAGTGGCATTCATCTGATTCAATGTTCCAGCCGCAGGACCAGCCAGGAGCAGTGGATGCGCAAAACGAGGTGGAGTCGCAGAAAGGAGAGATCAAACATCGTCGTCGACCTCGATCGGTAGGAGAGGGGACATTTCTTATGCAGGGCCAGCTGCAGAATCAGCCAACAGTCCGACCACCACTGAAGTTTCGTTGTGAAGACCATCTCGAGCTAGCAACATTCCGGCAAAATTTAATTTGTGACCCTAAGTTGTGTTTGATATCCATGGTGTGACTTGTTGGATAATCCCTCAAGCAGCCTCGTGATATTTAGCGCTTTTTCCGAACTGAAGGTAGAGAGGTGTGATGTTTGCACATCTACACGTGTTATTGTTGCTGCTAGGAGTTGTCAGTTAGTTGTGTAATTAGTCACAACCGTCAGTCAATATCAAAACATGCAATGTTTCAGTGAAGAACGGAGAGTAAACCACCAAATAAATTTCCAGAGTCTTTTGGGTTCCCAACAGGTTGGGTGAGGAACACAAAGCTCGACTACATTTCAGGTGTTTAAGATAATGCCCAAAGATATTTCCCGGTGGATACTGTACTAGCCGTGGTGGAAGGTGACATGCTGTTGGAGGGAGTTCACCATTCGTAGAAAGTTTGCGTCACAAATGTGGATAGGTTGGGCGGTTTGTCTTTGTGAAGGGGAAAGAATGGCGACAGGGACGCACAACTTCAGTTCGGGCGTTGTTGAGGTTAATTCGTCTGCCCCCCTCCCCCCCTCCCCCCGGACGTTGGCCAAGTGTGCCGCAGCAGGAAAAATAATTTTCTTCTCCGTTTTCTGCTTATGTCCTCTCAACAGTAGAGGAACGGTTTTCGCTTGCTTTGGACGACTTCTTACCCCGCTTTTGCTTGAATCTCAGATAAAAAGATTCTTTGCCCCAACCTTATCTACTTTATCTTTGTCCTGTGGTAGGGCACGGTACACCCTTGTGAATGATGTGCTTCTTTGTGTGGTTCCTGTGGCAGTTGGCACTCGGAATTTGTGTGGCTGGATCCAAAACGGATAGTGAGTATGCACTCTTATTCGTTGTCCTCTTTCTTAACGTACGGTTTCTTTCCAGGCTGTCATAGAAGACATACTATGATCATGATGGTAGTCATGATGAAGGACGGCCACACACTACACAAGAAATACGTGAATGTGAATCTACCAGTGTCAACTTCCAAACCAAAAGACATACCATGATAATGAAGATAGTCAGGCTAAGGGAAGACCGAGCACTACATAAGAGATAGGTGAGCGGTAACCTAATAATCCCAACTCCCAACCCCCCCCTAAGAAAAAAAGAAAATAGACTATAATCAAGACGAAAGTCTTGATAAAGGAAGCTGAAGCACTAAATAAGAGGTATGAGCATGTGAACCTGACAATGTTAAATACAAAAAAAATGATTGCACTATGATCATAATATTATTGATAGTCATGATGAAGGAATGCCAAGCACAACATGAAAGATATGGGCTCACTAGCATAATGATGTAGACTTCGAGAGAAACAAAAAGAATATAAAAAAATAACAGGACATAGCACTATGAATGTGACGATAGTCATGATAAAGAAAGACCACACACTACATAAGAGTATGTTAATATGAACGCAGCAATGTCAACTCCCCCCCCCCAAAAAAAAAAAGGTGTACAATGAACATGATGATAAACATGAAAAAAGGAAAACAAAGCACAACAAAAGAGAGAGGGGAAAGGGAACGTATCGATGTTTACTTCCAAAAAGAAAGTAATGAAAAAAAGGCATACTATGATGGCAATGAAAGTCAAGATGAAGGAGGACCAAGCACTATATAAGAGATATGTGCTTGTGAGCATAACAATGTCAACTTCCAAGAGAAAAAACAAGACATGCTGAATATCATGATGATTGTCATGGCGAAACAAGACCATGCACAACATATAAGTGACCGTAATATCAAGTACAAAAGAAAAATGTTACTAATATCATGGTGATAGTCATGATCATGGAAGACCAGGTACCAAATAAAATATATGTTAATGTGAACGAAAGTATGTCAACTTCCAAAAGTAAGCCAAGCTTTGCATTCATGTGTGACTAAGAATGATATACTGGTAGATGCTTCTATTAGTGTGTGTTCTAGGGTGTGTCAAAGATACAGTTGGGCTGGAAGGAAAGGTAAAGTCTGATTTGGCTGTCAGCATGCAAAATAAAATGTTACAACAGCAGCAGCCGGCCCGTTTCATCAGTTGGGGCGCTGTTATCCTGATTTCAGGGAAGGTATCCTGCGAGAAAGCTAGAGACGACTCTGCCCACCTGTTTCAGGACCTATCTCAAGACATGATTGGCCACTAAGGGATAACAGCTGGTCCCAGGGCAGTGCAGAGGGCAAGAGACGAGAAAAGAGGAGAAAATTGGTCTGTGGGTGTGTGTGTCTGATTGGTTATCATTCTTGAACAAGAGCATACTCTTGACATTTCTTTGCTCACCAGTGTTTGGCCAGCCTGCATGCGTGACTGTGTGGTCATGGCCAGGCCCGTGTGCATTTGTGCGCGTGTGTGCGTTTGTGTGCTTTTGCCAACGGGCATCCATGCCTGTGTGAGGAGCTTCGGTTCGGATTTTTATCTTCACCGAGTAATGTCTGTGGCTGCCGGCCATAAACCATAAGACACAGTATGTGATGATCACCCATGGGCAGCAAATTCCTCAGTGTAATGTATTCTCTAGCTATAGGAAAAAGAATCCGGTGAACTTTTCTTTTCGAAATCTGTACATTCTCTCCTTCTTTCTCTCCACAGTAGTTCATTTTAAGGGGACAGTGACGTCTCGTGGTCACTGTTTGGTTGTCCCTTCACAGTTCTGACCCGTCTCTTGCCGATGGCCTGTATATTTTGCTTACCTTCTACATCTGAGCTCACTTTCATGGTTTTATACAGCGCGGCAAGTCAACCACGGCCTGTGTTAATGTTAATCTGCGCTTAGTGCCGGGAATGAGCTCACACTCAGCAGTTCTTTGAGTTGGTGATTTTAGTTACTAGTGATATTCTGCCCTTAGTCCCGGGAATGAGCTGCTGCTTCTTCTAGTTCTATGGGCTACTCTTCAAGCTCTCTTTGGAAGGACAATTGCCTTTCTCTCCCCCTCTACCTCTCCACTCCTCGCTCTCTCCCTGCCTCTCTCTCTCTCTCTGTCTCTCTCTCTCTCCTTGCCTTTCTCTGTCTGCTCTGTTATTTAAATCTCGAGCAGTCAACCTCAGTCTTCCATTTTCCATAAAAACCTTGAAAAGAAGTAAGGAAGCAAAACATGAAAATACCTTGGTTTCAGGGTTTAACTTGAAGACTCAGCAGGCAGTAGAAGTCACGACGTTTCACCCTGATGAAGCCCCCGGGAGAAACGTGAATTCTACTGTCTGCTGATTCTTCAAGATATGTCATTTTTTTCCTCCCAGATGAATGTTTCATTGTTTAGCTGCCCTTAGGCCAACCTTGTCGAAGTAAGGGGACAGGGTTTAATGAGTTTTCAGAGAGTAAGGAACACGAAAATCAAATTACTTTGTCGAGTCCACCTCCTGCTCTCACCAGGAATTTTATCGCAGATTTAATTCCTCGAGTGGCCCGTTACTTCAACCAAGTTTCCCTAAGGTTCATGGTGAGGTCTCCCTCTCTCTCTCCCTCTGTCTCCCTCCCTCTCTCTCTCTCTCTCTCTCTCTCTCTGTCTCCCTCTCCCTCGCTCTCTGTCTCGCCTTCCCCCTTTCTTTCTCTCCATCCCTCTTCTTCCTTCTGTTGTGCGCGTCAA
>JAOWAR010164295.1:0-10257 GCA_028571005.1 Clathrina lutea
CTACGTGCGCGGCGCGCGTCGCACTGAGAGGTGCACACATGATTTCGCGGCCGCGCAGAGCCTATGCGCATGCTCGATTACCCGGATCGAAAAGTTCGCCGTGGCGGGCAGATCAACTCGATATGATTACTGGCAGTTTTCCTTTTGCAGTGCGCCTACCCAATCACGTGGAGCAGTCAGGGATATAGAACAAATTGCAGAGACATTGAGGTGGCATCATTTTCTCCCTGTCTCTCTTCTTCTATTGCTTTCCCTGCGTCTGCTTTTTTTTGAATTGATGTTTCTCATTGCTCATTGTTTTGCTTCCTCTTCACTCTTTGCGTTACATTGACATTCTTATTTCCTCCCACATTTTGGGGCATTTCCTTTAAATCATCGTGTTGTGTTAACAGAATTTTCATGATGCCAAGCACACCTTCTGGGAAAAGGTTTTGAGAAAGGCCCAGTTTCAGGGCCAATTGTTTTTTCTCTTCTGGAGCACCGCTGGTGTGTGAGGTATAATTGAAAGTCATTTTACCATGTATATCATACTATTTAGTTAAGCAGCAAGTGCAACAGTGTACAGCATCTTCAGGACCCCCCACGATTGTGTATTGCACAGAACTAAGCTGATAATATTTTCGATGCAATCACGAACAGAAATGATTGACTGGATCAAACGCTTGATCACTAGAGCGTGGGCGAGATGATTGGTGTCGATGGTGCACCAGTTTTATCATTATTTGTTTTGAGAGGCTTCCACATTAGCATTTTCTACTAAGCAATCCTCAAATCATACAAATAATAAATAAATAAGAATAATAAGAGACAAGTTGTAAAGAACCTCGCGATTGTGTCAACCTTATGAGAAAAACCGCAGAACCTCGCGAGAAAGTTCTCAGAACCTCACGAGACAGTTCTGAGAACCTCGTGAGAAGTTTAACGACAGACTGATGAGAAACATCGTCAGAGGCTCATGAGAAACCTCATGAGAGGATCATGGGAATATTGTCAAAAGCTCATGGGAAACTCATGAGCTTCGGCAAGCTCACGAAAAATCAGGATTCTCATGAGCAAGAAAGCTCATGAAAAAGTCTCACGAGATTTCCCAAAAGCTCAGGAGAATGCGGACATCTCATGAGATTCTCATCAGAATCCCATGAGAATCCAAAAGCTCATGAGAATTTTTGTAAGGGTCATTGTTCCAATGGAATGCTATCAGGAAACCCTCCGGAAAACTTCACGAACATTCTCAAGTCCTGATTCACCATAGAAGTCCAGGGATATACAGCTCCTGAGAAAAGAATACCAGTGAAATACTGCGGAATAACCGTGAAATACCTGGCTTTTCAAGTTGGCACAATCATCAATGCCGTTCAAGTTACACCACTGCTTGAAAAACCAGCAGTACAAGTATAAGACTCAACAGAGAATCAGCTTATTATAACTCTTCCTAAGGTCCTGTTAAGTTTAGGATAAGCTGACCACAATAGACTTACCTGCACAGTTAATCCCATCTCCGCTGTAACCTGACTGACATGAACAGCTGTAAGAGCTTATAGTATCCCTACATACGGCGTTGGAATGACAAATGTGGTCATCTTGTACACATTCATCTATGTTAATACAGGTTACACCGCTGCCCGAAAAGCCTGTGTTACAAGAACATGAAAACGAGCCCGGTGAGTCGATGCAGGAAGCATTCACATGACAGTTGTTTCCTCCGCTTAAGCATTCATCCACGTTCGAGCACAGCGTACCGTTTCCACTGTATCCAGTATAACACAAACAACTGAACGATCCGATGGTATCCATGCAGTGAGCCTCTTCATGACAGTTATGACTTCCAACTGAACACTCATTGATATTTGTACAGCTCAGGCCATTCCCTGTAAATCCTGTCTTGCATGAGCATTGGAAGAATCCAATTGTGTTTGTGCACGTTGCGTTATCATCGCACACCATCGGATCTAAGCATTCATTAACATCTAGTTGAAAAGGAGGAAAGTTCTGGCAAAGTGAGTTTGAAAGATATTTATCTTTTTTGAAACCTACCCACTCTACAGCCTGTACCGTCCCCTCCCCTCTCTGTTCCAAGGTTACTTCATTTTAGTAATAACTTCCACATAATAGACTTCCCAGAGGACAGTTAAACTTTTGACTCACCATCGATCCATTTTGATCGATATGTCACTGCTCTCGTGTTTCGCAGTACCGTCCTTGTGAAGTGGATTCGAGAAACAAATTAACTTGTGCAATAAGTGGTTGCTAAGCAGCCCTTCTAGATGGAAAGTGAAGAAACGGCCATCATTTGTGCAGCACCATTACCAAAACTATTGCAAAAATCCCAAACATTGTGAAAATGTCTTTGCTTTTCTACTTCATTTTGAAGAAGAACTATGCCACATTTGAAGGTGAAAAATCTCCGTCAGCTTTCACTTCTCGAAAAGACCTGAGTAGTTTCTCAGCAGCTCTGCTCAGAAATACATCACAAGAAGGGATACAATTTAAACTGGCACTAAAACTTACATGAGATTCACTTTTGGGCTTTTTGCGAAAACTAAGTAAAGATGCCAGCCTAAACTTCGACAAACTTCCCCTTGTGTGCAAGGAATATTGCTGCTCTCTATCACCAGTAATTCAAGCGGACCTTCACTCTTATTTTGTTACCTCAGCGGTGAATCTAAAGCTGCTGCTTGAATACCAATGTGGCAGCAGAACATTTCTAGTTGACGAGCACAGACTTAGATTCATCTACCAATTTCTCATTACCTCCTTCAACGTATTATCTTTCTTCCATCATGAGCTCATTACTAGAAGGTGAGCTTGACACTCTCACGCGGGCACATTACCATATCCGAAATAAAGTCTCTATCTACTCCCGCGAACGTGAAAGAGAAAGAAAGAAAAAAAATAGGATAGCTCAGCGGTAGAGCATTGGAACATGTTTCCAACTACCCGGGTTCGATGCCCGGTTTGCTAATCAATTTCTTTTTCTTTCATTCTTTCTCTCTTTCACGTTCGCGGGAGTAGATGGAGATTTTATTTCGGACGAACTCATTAGTTACTGGTTCACTGTGTATCTTCCAAAGGCCCTGTTCAGAATAGGATATGAAGACCCCGATAAACATACCTTCACAGTTAATCCCATCACCTGTGTAGCCTGCTTGACAGGAACAAGTGTATGAACTTATGGTGTCCCTGCAAGCGGCATTGGAATGACAACTGTGACCACCTTGTACACACTCGTCTATGTTTGCACAGTTTACACCACTGCCTGAAAAACCAGTGTTACAAGAACATGAAAATGAGCCTGGTGAGTCGCTGCAGGAAGCATTCACATGACAATTGTTTCCGCCGCTAAAGCATTCGTCCACATTCAAGCACAGCGTACCGTTTCCGCTATATCCGGTATTACACATGCAGGTGAAACTTCCCAAGATTTCAGTACAACTCGCATCTTCATCACAATCATGAATTCCAAATGAACACTCGTTGATATCTATGCAGCTCAGGCCATTTCCTGTAAATCCTGTCTTGCATGAGCAGTTGAAGAACCCAATTGCGTTTGTGCACAGTGCGTTGTCATCGCACACCATCGGGTCCAAACATTCATTTACATCTAATTGAACAAAGGGAAAAGTTTAGGCGAAAGCCACTTCAGGTTTTATAATTTCTACACATTCCAATCCAGCGTCGACCTGTCCCGTTCCATCTCTTTGCCATACACTGTTCCTCAATTCAAGACTACCTTCCAGGTCATAGACTATGAAGATGACAGTAAAAGTATCCTGTGTTGCTGGCCTTTCACAAGATTGCTTTGGTTTCTTTGAGGCGATAGAAAGGTCTACAGAGTACCCATAACTCCGATTCATCAATAGGGAAAATGAACGAAATGAAACACCTCCCCATCTTGGAAGGTGAAGAGAGCGTATCTTAGTAGGCATCAAATCTTGCGATAGTCCATCACATTCAAAATGTCTCCTGATCAGATCTAAGCAGTCCCTACTCGGACTGTAGACTAGTGCTGTAACGATTCGATTATTTTCTCATCAATTAATCTAAGCATATTCTTATCGATGAATTGATTAATCTAACGATTTGTGGTCTTCTCGCAGTGAGACGAGGTGCCCGCCACTTTTTCCAACCAATCATGAATTACTTGTGTTTCTTTCTCATAGCGGTAAAAGTTGGATAACTGATGTTACAACTTTGAATAATGCCACAGTTAGTGCACAAGCGCACGGTTTAATAGTCACAATTATTTGGATGTTTGTCTGAAAAAATGTGCTGGAATGAATATCAACAGAAACTGGAAGCTCAATCAACCAAGTGCAGGATATGGTTGGCTGGAACTAGGCTCAGTCTTGACACTTGCTGGCTGTATTTGCGCTCATGAAAAAATGTTGTTTTGTTTCAAAAAGAGGATTGCATTCACACTTGCACGGCGTCCATGTGTCATCACTTCAGCGGCAGAAAATGTGCGTTCTGGCCTTGTGGGTGAGGTCAGGATGGCCAGAATGTCCTGAGCGAGGCTTGCCAAAGTAGGAAATCTTGATGAGTTGAAATTCCACCCCTGCAGGGGATCAGTGGTCTCATCCAAGGGTGACTCGCTCCACATGTGTGTGTCTACCAGGAAATCAAAATCACGGGTTTGAAGTGTGAAGCACGGACTGCTTATGAGGTTGAAGTGGTGTGCTGGCTGCTCAAAGAGGCTGTCTGGTTGATCAGTTAGTGCAAGGGAGAAGAACAGTCTATTTCTGAAACGGTCTCAAACTAATTTTGAGAGAAACTCCTATGGACAATTGGGTAAGCGCTTATGGTTTGGATAACAACTATGTCTGCCTTGTATACAATCATCAATGTTTGAGCAGTATAAACCCCTGCCGTAAGAGCTAGCGTTACAAGAACAAGGCCCAATAGTCAATCCCCTGAATATTTATCTTCCTAAGATCTTGTGAAGGTTAGGATGAGCAGCCCTAAATAGACCTACCTGCGCAGTTAATCCCATCTCCGCTGTAACCTGACTGACATGAACAGCTGTAAGAACTTATGGTGTCCTTGCATATGGCGTTGGCATGACAACTGTGGTCGCCCTGCACACACTCATCTATGTTCGTACAGTTTACACCGCTGCCCGAAAAGCCTGTGTTACAAGAACATGAAAATGAACCCTGCGAGTCGATGCAGGAAGCATTCACGTGACAGTTGTTTCCTCCGCTAGAACACTCGTCCACATTTGAGCACAGCGTACCGTTTCCACTGTATCCAGTATAACACAAACAACTGAACGATCCGATGGTGTCCGTACAGTTTGCCTCTTCATGACAGTTATGATATCCAACTGAACATTCATTGATATTTACACAGCTCAGGCCATTTCCTGTAAATCCTGTCTTGCATGAGCATTGGAAGAACCCAATTGTGTTTGTGCATGTTGCGTTATCGTCACACACCATGGGATCTAAGCATTCATTCACATCTATTTGAAAGAAGAAAACGTTCTTGCAAAGTAAGTTTGAAATAAGCTTTACTATTTCCAAACATGCCCGCTCTACTGCCCACCCCGTCACCTTCTGTCTCTGCTCAACCCTTACTTCATGCTAGCCTAACTTCCAGGGATAGACCTCCCAGATGTTGGTTAAGCCTCTGACTCACATCAATAAACTGGTGTTTGATAGTACTGTCCTCTTGAAATGAACTCAAGAAACAAAATAGCTTGTGCAATAAGGGGTTGCTTAGCAGCCCTTCTAGACAGAAAGCTGGGGAACGGCTGTGGTTGCCAAAATAAATGTTGGAGTTTTTCTGTTCTTCTCTATTTCTACTTGGCTGCAAGGAAGGTTTATCGGAAGCCATTGCTGCTCTTGGTCACCAGTATTTCATACGGGCTTTTTCTACTTTTTATGTTACTCAGCTGTGTATCTAAAGGTGCAGTTCAAAGTTCCATGTTGCGGCAGAATGTCTCTAGTTGACATGCACAGAGTTTTTTCATCTATCCATTTCATAGAGCTTTTTTTTCAAAGTATTGTCTTTCTTCCATCTGAAGCTCATTAGGTGATTAGCTGACTAAGTATCATCAAAAAGGTCCTCTTCAGATTAGCTGGGTTATGGCCCCAATGAACATACCTTCACAGTTCAGTCCATCACCTGTGTAGCCTGCTCGACACGAACAACTGTATGAACTTATGGTGGCCTTGCAAATAGCGTTGGAATGACAATTGTGACCGCCCTGTACACATTCATCTATGTTCCTGCAGATTACACCACTGCCTGAAAAACCGGCGTTACAAGAACATGAAAATGAGCCTGGTGAGTCGCTGCAGGAAGCATTCACATGACAGTTGTTTCCTCCGCTAGAGCATTCGTCCACATTCAAGCACAGCGTACCGTTTCCACTATATCCGGTATTACATGTACAAGTGAATAATCCCAAGGTATCGATACAACTTGCATCTTTGTCGCAATCATGAATTCCAAATGTACACTCGTTGATATTTATACAGCTCAGACCATTTCCTGTAAATCCTGTCTTGCATGAGCAGTTGAAGAACCCAATTGCGTTTGTGCACAGTGCGTTGTCATCACACACCATCGGGTCCAAACATTCATTTACATCTAATTGAACAAAGGGAAATGTTCAGGCGAAAGTCACTTCAGGTTTTATCATTTCTACACATTCCAATCCAGCGTCGACCTGTCCCGTTCCATCTCTTTGCCATGCACTGTTACTCAATTCAAGATTGCCTTCCAGGTTATAGACTGCAAAAAGGAAAGTAAAAGTACCCTGTGTGGCTGGCCTTTCACAAGATTACTTTCGTTTCTGTGTCGCCATACAAAGGTCTACAGAGTACCCATAGGTCCGGTTTATCAAAAGGGAAAATGAATTGCTCAGATTTTGTGACGTAAAATACCTCCCCATCTCGGAGGGTGAGGGTATTGCATCTTAGTAGGCAGTAAAATAGTAGCAGACTTAGAAAGGGAGGTTGATCTTAGAGACAGAGAAGAATAAGACGACGTTTCGCCCAGTGGGCTTCTTCAGGTACCTGACTTACATTACCTGAAGAAGACCACTGGACGAAACGTCGTCTTATTTCTCTCTGTCTCTAAGATCAACCTCCCTTTCCAAGTATGCTACTATTTTACTGTCAGTTTTGGATCTCTACCAAAACCACATCTTAGTAGACATAAAAACTTGCGATAGTCCATCACATTCAAATTGTCTCCCGATCAGATCTAAGCAGTCCTTCCTCAGACTGTAGACTACTGAGGTAGCCAAAAGAAAAATCCTTCCTTTTGGACACAGAGATTATGGCTTACAAAGCCTTTTCAACGAGGGTAAGCCGTAGGAAGCTCTTAGCTCTGATGAGGACATCAGGCATTAAGGCAAGAAGATGAGGTATGTTGAAGGGACGCTGCCACATCTTCCAGAATCTGTTGCACATGTGTGTTTCTACCAGGAAATCAAAATCACAGGTTTGAAGTGTGAAACACGGACTGCTTGTGAGGTTGAAGTGGTGTGCTGGCTGCTCAAAAGGTTGTCTGGTTGATCAGTTAGCACAAGGGAGAAGAACAGTGCCAGTTTACGTCTGGAAATGTCTCCTGTGGTGTTTTGGAGAACATTCCTTTGGTTACCCGAATGAGTTTATGGTTTCGATAACACCTAAGCCTGCCTTGCGTCCAATGACCTAAATCCGTTCTTGGGCCTACTTGACTTTACCTTCCATTTAGTTTCCATGTCAAAAGATCTATTTTGACAACCCTAGATGAGTTTGTTGCCATGGCAATCAAGGACAAAGTTTGCCGAAGTTCTGCGAAACCACAGCCCTCTTGTGGGATCTACGAAGTTTACAGATAAACTTGAAAACCTTTCCTATGTTGGTTTCGTGAGGCTTTTAACGTTGAATATAATGCTCGCAAAGGAACGTTTTGATTGAAAGTTCTAGCATGTTCCGGCACCAACAAACAAGAATAAAACCAGCAAAGATAAAAATGCAGCTATCGGACATCTACCCCGAACTTGGCTGCAGTTTTTCCACAGCATTGAGGTCCTTTCCATCGAACTGATGTCCATTGTGATGTCTTCTGGGGAAAGATTCTACACTGTGGAGGAGGCAGCACTTCTGAGAGAAAGATGACAGTGCCGACGACTTGGATGACCTCTTTGGCGCTGACGAGTTTGATGAAGAATGGAACCCGTCGGAGGATTATGATCGACAAACAGAGAGTGATCCTGACGAAGGATCAACTTTCTCAGCTGAGTCAAGTGCAATCAAGGTCCATCAAGACGACTTGACTCAATGCTCATGGCAGGCGAGCACCACTGGTTCTCCTCTGCCTAAGGGGATGAGAAGGGGTGACTGGTATGTGACAACAATTGTTGCAGCGCTTGCTCCAGAGAACTTTGACATTCATTCACGTCAAAGTCAAGGGCCATTGCAGCAGGTGTCCTCACATCGTCAGCGCAGACAGCCACGTCGGATGAAATTACATCTGTGGATGCTGATACTTGTGCTCCAGCTGCTAGTGATCAGTGTGGAAGTGCTTACCACCCTGCATCGCAAAGGGTGAGCGTATCCTCAGCATAACTGAACAAGGGCGTATCCTTCAGAATAACTTCTTGATCGTGTCCCGAGAGCTTGTTGAGGTAAAAAGCCATGCCATGAGTTCACATTAAGAGTTGGACATTGCCAGGGAAGATCTTGAAGATATGTGAAAAATCAAAAGCTGTCATTTGTACGACTGAGAAAGCCAACCCAGAGCTGGGAAAGTTCTACACTGGACTTGTGGCAGCTGTTGAATTTCTGCTGTAAATCCTTGGTGATTCCTTCCACGAGTCTGGCCATTACACAGTGGCCGATACTAGCACATTCAGTGGGCATGAGAAGCGAGGAAGGAAAAGGAGCAAGAACCGTGAATATCGACATTGTGCAAGCTCAGGTATGATTTTTCCCAAGAAGATCTTTCTCTTCGTTTTGGAGTGTCACAGAGCACAGTGCTCCGTATCTTTAGCACCTGGCTGGAAAATCTGGAAGCTGTGTATGATAAGTCGCCATTGTGGTCAGACATGGAAGACATACAGGATAACACAGCGGCTGTCTTTCAGGAGCAGACAGAGATGCCCGTGTCATTGTGGATGATACAGAAGTTGAGATTGACCAGCGCAGCAATCCTGATATACAATACCAGACATGGTCGGAGTATAAGAGAATGAATACTATGAAATTCCTACTCACAGTTACCCCAGACGGAGTGCTGTGCTTTGTTTCACACTGCCATGGTGGAAGGATTTCCCACAAAATTATTAACTCACCCACAGACTTGGGATTCTGGACCAGACAAAGGAACGGAGATGACTGTTTGAGCAGGGTGATATTGGTGCGGACGACAGGGGATTTACGATAGGTGACTTGCTGCGCACTCACCGTGTACCTTTGAATCACACCCACCATTTTTGACGAAGGAGCAGTTGACGGATGAGGAAGTAGTTAAAACCTGTCGTATTGGATCATTGCACATCCATGTAGAGGAGGCAGAATTACAAACGTTGGTCTTCTGAATCTTTTTCTCTCCAAGCATGTCTGAACATTCAAGTCGATTTGTGAAGGTTAGTACGTTTCTAACCATTCTCATGCCACCGTTGATTCCTCCTCTTGAATAAAGTAATGTTTTCTAAGAATGGGGATATTTTCCCATTCTCCCCATGTCTCTCTCTCTCTTAACTGTTCTCCTTAGACATTCGAATGGGGTTTCTGTCTTTAAATACAATTTTCATGATCAGGAGCCTATTTTCGTGACTCCAGAGTTTCGAAGATGCAAAAAAATACAGGTGAAGTTTCAGAAAATTACGTGTTTATCATTTCAGTTGGGTTAAAAATATATGTAGACTTCAAGACTAGGTTGATGTAAGTCAGAGTGAGTGCTCAATATCCTCACGGACAAAGTGTCAATTAGACTATCAAGGAAACGGGAGACTTGTTATCCTGTATATCAAAGTTTCAGTGTGCTTTTCTCACCTCTCACCTCTTGTACCGCTGCATGGTTTTCTCACCTCTCACCGTTTCTCACCTCCCACCTGTAACCTACCCTCACCAACTCTGCTTAAAGCAACGTAACGGAAAACGTGCCTCCAAACAAGGGGCGTGCGCATGGAGCCACCGCAGTCTGCCGGCAAGGCATCACACATCTCGCCTCGTTTATTTCATGCTTGAACACTGTTCCAATCAGTGATTTGCGCAAAATTTCTGGATGCAGTGCGGGCCATTCTAGTGTATGATTCTT
>JAOWAR010164306.1:0-17181 GCA_028571005.1 Clathrina lutea
TTTTTCCCCCCCCCTCTCTCCGGGCTTTTATTTTTTGGGGGGCCTTTTCATCCCCCCCCCCCCTCCCCCCCTTTGGGGCGGGGGGGCCCCCCCTCCCTTCTCCCCCCCCCCCCCCCCCCTCCACCCCTACATTTCCCGTGTGCTTCACTTCTACATAATTATTAACTTTACATGAACACTCGATCCACTTACCCTTGAGCTATAATAGTTCCAGTCCTTGAGCCAAGGCTGACCCTTAATTTAATCCAGGACTATTGCCCACCTCTACGCAAGGTCCACACTTGCGTTCCTTTTCCTATCGATACTGTTTGGCTTACGACCAATTACATTTCTAGTTAATTGTTTAGAAGTATTTCTCTAAACGTCGGCCCTTAAACCTGTAGACATGACCAACTGACATAAGTAGTGCTCTGTTGAATCTTTCCGCCACAAGTAAAGCTTTGCATCAGGTTTACATAATTCCTCATTGGTCACACTGCGATGACGGACACACAGGCATTTAACTTCACCTGGTTCACCTGCTGAAAATCCAACTACAGCAAGACTTAGGAACAACGCCATAACGGAGAACAGCACGAAGTGACTCCCGCGACACATTTTCGAACTTCTTGGTCCGTGTGTAAGAAGGAGGTTCAACATTTCAATGAATTTCGGCAGGTTGGTGCTTGTGCAATCGTGCTATGTAGCCCGAGCCTCATCGTCTCATCGTCGAAGCTGTAAGCTTTCTATTACAGTGTCATTCCTGACTTCTAGCTAGTCGTCTCAGCGATATACATTTCGACCGATTGACTCCGGGGCAGTCCCAGACAGGCCGGGGCAGTTTGTGTGGAATCGGCAACAGACTTCTTCAGAAGTTAAGTTCCTCTTTCCCGCGAGCTCCAGTTTTCTTGGCGAGGTGATGGAATTCGTTTAATCAACAAAAATGAAACTACCCAACTCCAAATCATGATTGGCGCCATTAATGACCGGACACTCCTACTGTATACTCCAATTTTGGTTTGATCGGAGGAAAATGCTTCTTCCCTGAAGTTGGGGGCCGGCAAGAAACGACGATCTTGAAATCGCGCTGCTTCCCAAGATCGAGAGATCGTTTCTGACACAAACCGTCGACAGCCTTACTTGTGTGTACTGCAGCCGTTTTTCAAGACGTCATTGATTTGATGCTGCTGACGATGGCAAACGACTCTCGCCGGAATGTTCAAGCCTGGGCAAAAGGCGTATGGAAAATAACTGTCCTCAGTCGTACCCGGACCACGAAACCTGCCATGACCAACTAGAACTGGATGACCTCCAGAACATGAAAGAAAGACCAACGTCCTCAACTCCAGTCAGGCAAAATCAGCAGTAAACGGTCTCTCCATTGCTAAGTGCGAGCCCGGAGCGTGCGTAGACGAAGCCGGGCGGCCAAGTATCAGACGAGTGGAATTCTCTCCTCGAGGCTGAAGTTGAAAAATCAAGTTCCATGTCCCCGGACACGAAAGACAAACCATCGAGTCATTTTCAGTCTGAATGGTGTGGTCCCAGCCCATTCCTGACTAAGAACAAAAGATACACGCGTAGAAAGAAAGCCATTATGGCCGCGAAAGGTCGAACTGTGTGGTGTTGTTTTAATGTGTCATTACAATTCTGTATCTAAATCACACTTTACACGTATTCGTTTCCTTTTATACCTTTTTAAACTAGATCTCAGGAGTGATCGTTCGCCCAAATTGATCATTGCTTGTCGTCAGCACTATACACTTATATGCTTTGCTTTCTAAAGCGTGCACAACAGTTAACGTGCTGGTTCGAACGATGCATATGTGGAAGTGCCGAGAACGGCACTATGGCAACGACTGGAAAATTGACACCCGCCCTTCGAGATGGAGAACATATGGAATACATCCTTCTCGTCTACCATGCGAGGGTTTACCCATTTTGCTGACTACAATGGACATATTTTAATCAGTTTCACAGAATCTACCCTGGAGCTCGATAAAAATCGGTGCTCGGGCCAAAGCGAAGGCAACAATGGGAAGCAGAACTCTGGGCTCGACAAGGGGAAGATCAATTAATTGTCCAGTTAGCTTCCAAGCTGGTGCTTCCTGACGCAATATATTACCCTCCAAAGCAAATGTATTCACCGGAATTACATCATGCTAATGCTGCGAGCTCTATATCATTCGACAACGCTGTGTAACTATGTTCATTCTTATCAGCTACCTCTCGATCACGGGGCTAGGGTTACAAAATCTTCACTGCCAAACGAAATTTCATGAACGATGCATGCCCCGGGTCAAACGCAAGCTTCTGTCCGTTGAAAAATCCTGTCCCGGGATTCGAACTTTAGTCTGGTGGTCTTACACTGGAGCCAGAAGATAAATTAATATAATATATTGAAGAGCAGGTCTTTCTTGGAAAAGGCTGCAATTAAATGCAGAGTGAAATAATGCAAGGACAAAAACCCATAACTGAATTCCTGGCATTCTTCACCCAAACCGCTTTCGTCTTCTTTCATGAAATGACCTTTACTTACAACGAAATGGTAGTTCACCATTAATTGTATGTGTAGCCGCTCCAGTGTACGAGTTCAATCTTTGTGGGTTTTTTCTGCGGGGGCTCTGTAGCAATACTCGTCTCTGCACCAAAACAGTCACCTTTCAGTTTTAAGCCCTAAGACAAAAGCAAAGCGGGAGCAATATGTTGTAGGAAACATGTTCGTTTTCAGTATCATGCTGGGCATCGCAGCGCTAGCCAAAGACAAGATCAATATCACTGAAAAACCTATTCAGGAAACCATGCAAGGAAGGAACTGCTCAAGACTAAAGAGCCACAATTGTCACTAATCTCAAAAACAACACGGAGAAGAAATGGCTGGCATCCAAAATTTACATTAGCAATAGAAAGAGCAGCCCGTACAAAGAGAAAAATACCAAAATTTAGGTATACGTACTGTTGACGAGGAAAGGCTCGGACGGCTAGCGGAGAGTCTTTCATTTCATGCGTTTTGCAGCACTCACATGAAGTGCTGAGGTCTGGTTTTGAAATTCGAAGCTGACACAACCCCATAAGCTTATAAGTGCGTGTTTTTATTCGTGTAAGTTTACTTGGGCTACTGCTTAGCTAAGATTCTCTACTTCTCACGGGCCATTACCGACCTAAAGGCAGAGACTGACTCGTATGCAGGATTTTCAGTCGACCGCATCGGCTCATCATAAACAGGCGGAGGTGAATTTGATGACTGATTGTGTGTTCCAGCGTGGTTGGAAGAACTCTTCGACAGTTGCTTTTGTGTGGCAAAAAGACCACGACTGACAATGAAGAGGATGGCTGACAAAATGGCTGATGTTCCACCAAGCAAGGATGTTGTGATGATAAAAAGTGGCGTTTGAGACGCTTGTAGAACTGACGTAGGTTTGTGCTTGGTGGTCTTGCTCTGCCATTCCTGAAAACCAATCAATCACATGGTGTCTGTTACAAACGTAACGTTTACGTGGAGAATGGAGGAAGCCAGAAACCTTTTTCTTTACTCATCATAATCACACCTGCTGCATCAAAATATCTTCTATTTTATTTCTCAGATTAAGGACAATCACCGTCGGCTTATGGCAATATCCACAGACCAGTACATACCTTCTCGTTGCTGGAACCTTTTCAAGTCCACAAGCTTGTTTTTCTCCAACTCTGCTTTTTTTGGCTTCCTCCCTCCTCAATCTTACCTTTAAGTTTGTTCAGCTAATCTAGCCTGTAATAGTTTCTGTTCACTGTTTGTTGTTTCTTCGGTAAGGTTAAAGGGATCGCCAGTGGCTAATTGGGACTTGCCCTAAGCTATTCCTTCGCTTTGCAAGACGTCCGACCGTGCAGACTGGTGTCATAATTCACAGGTTTTTCTTGCTTATCCCAAACTTTACCTATGTGTTCATTAAGTGCAAAACCTTTTTCTGTGCACATTGCAGCGCACTACACCCGGGGAAGAAATGCAGTTTTTGAACCTCATTTGTTGCTTCAATACTAGTCCTTGGCTTGTCATGGCCTCTCAAAGCTGATACTGGAGCCCTGACATGTTGGCTCAGGAAAAACCTTTCCTCTGCACATTGCAGCGAATTTAGTTTTGCTCCTCTTTCCAAGGTCGACGCGTTTCTTTTTGACCCACGTCTCATCTGACAATTTTTTGTGTTTCATCCTACGGAACGACTCTGACCTTCACTCGTTCGTAACCGGCCAAACAGCTTGATGCCACACTGACCGGGATTTAATTAGCACTGCAGACGAGAAAATTTACAGTTTACATACTAGTACAGCTTTACTTCAGGCGAAGTGGATATTTCAAGGCCAAACGTGGTACCCCCATCCCGAAGTCTCATGGTCTTCTAATTTCGTCCTGTTTGAAAGAAGTTCTTACAAGGGACTTTAGTAAACAGATCCAAGTTCAACTTTACTCTCCTACATGGAATCCTACCTTTACAAACTGGTTTCTCGGCAGACCAGTCTCCGATATCCATACAAAATATGGTGCTTGCTCCAATCATTGAAAAACCTTCCTTGCACTTGTAGATTGCCATGGAACTACTCAGTCCCGGTGAAATTAACAGGTCCATTGTCATGACAATGTGGGATACCACAAATAACTGGTTTACATGCTTTGAAGGGAGGCTCCCATTCTCCTCCTCTCTCCAAATTCAGA
This sequence comes from Clathrina lutea, assembly GCA_028571005.1. NCBI lineage: Eukaryota > Metazoa > Porifera > Calcarea > Clathrinida > Clathrinidae > Clathrina > Clathrina lutea. The sequence goes on from JAOWAR010164306.1 coordinate 4,664, forward strand.
GAGCACGTGTGAACACCAGTTGTCTGGGAAGTGTTCTGCTCAATTCTGTAACCTGGCTTGCATTTGTAGCTGATGTTCGAGGAGAGAGGAAAGTGATCATTACTTGTTTTATTAGAGGTCACTTCTCCATTCAGAAGCAGCCATGGGGATGGGCCGGAGCATAGAATGAGACGACAGGGTGTTGGTGAAGGCACCCACTGTGCCTCTTTATTGCATTTCAAAGTGGGCATGTTTTTGGGCAGCCAGTAACCGTACTCACATTTGACATGTACCGTGTTTGGACATGTGGTGTCTGTGGTGTTGAAAGAAGCGTGAGGTATTGCCTGGTTGAGAGAAGAGCAACCTGAAAGAGGGATTGCACGAGAATTGGACAGTATATTTTGCTCTCACCCCTCCCCGCCATGTGAACTTAAACCCAGGACAGAAAAGAAGGGATGGCTGTTGCTATATGCTATCATGGACCCTGATCTATGGAGGGTGGTGTTGTCAAGACATGAATTGTACGAATATTTTAAATATAGTTCCGATCGAGCCGAAGTATCAAAATTAAAATCACATCTGTATAAAACCTTTGCCATTAGCTGTCACACCTCGCGCTAGTTTCCCACATTGCGATGTCCAAATTGCAAAGAAACTCATGATTTGTAAAGTTAAAACAAGTGTTTCATTTTCTCCTTCCCTGCTCATGATAAAATTCCAAAACAGAAGTGATCTAGCAAATCTTGCTCCGAATTCTAAAATGATATATTTTGTGACTCAGCGCCCACAGGTCTCATGCAACCCATTACTCCCGCCATGCTCTCTCAAGGGTAAATACGTTGTCATTACTCAAGAACGGGGAAAACGTCAAAACAAAATATGCATTATCAAAAAGTTGAAATAACAAAACCTCAGACCCGGTCACGGCTAGTTCATCACAAGTACATGTGATGATAGTACTAATAGAAGGTTTAGCATAGACAAAGAAACAGTAAACCAAATCCAAAACTGGTAAAAGGGTACATGCTCGTGGAGGTCGTCACAAATATTTGTTAAATTAATAAGGTTAGAACTCTTGCAATTCTTCCTCTGGTCTCGAGATACAGGAAGAATTCAATGAGCACATGAATCTCAGTAGTTGCAGACTATGGTAGGAGATTAAATTAAATCTTACGGAAATAGCGCGCGCACAAAGTTTAAGCTTTTCTTTGCGGTCAAAATTGCTCCAGATTACGTAAAGACCTATGTATGTATATAGATAGTCGACTTTCGCTTAGGTTCTCCAAGTCTTCAGGAATGTGCAAGGAATTCCAGCTTTACAGACACTTTAACTTGGGTTTCTCCACAATATTATCGTCTTCCATTTGCATTTGCACACAATTTTCTTCCCCTGGTTGTGGCAATCGTTTGCGACAGACTGGATTGGCCTTTAAAGGGAGCAAGGGTGCATTTCCAAGTACGGGGCAAGTGAAAGACAAACTGCACTGTCTGCCGAATTCATTTCCCTCCACTGTTGTGGTGTGGTTGGCTGGAAAGGCTGAACTTTATTAGAGTGTCTAGTCATAATTATCTAAATGTACACTATATTTGAACTTCGTGCAATTTGCATTAAAAATTCATGGATGGAGGCCTAAAAGGCCCTTCTCTGGGACAAGAGAAAAATTGCCTTGAAGGGATAATCTTAAATCTTGTGACAGTCTGTCGGCCGGCCACAGATACAGAAAAGCAGGAACCATATGGACTTTTCCACAGCACGGGTTAGAGGCTGTTTATTTTTTTTCTTTTAAGTGTCAATGGTGGGGTATGCAGATGTCATATCCCCTCGGGCCTTAATTCAGTGTGTTTTGACTGGCCTACCCAGCAAAAGCCTGGGAATGAGGCCACAACCAAAGATCCCGCTACCTTTGATATGGCAACAGGTCGATTTTACCGGACAAATGAAGATTTAACCTGGCTGCGGTCAATTTGCCTGTGCCTAATGCCTCGAAGGGATCGTCGAAGAAAATTTTATGTGGCGATATTTGCCCTTTCAGTTGCTGTCCTGTTAGAAAACATGATAGCCATTGACGCACTCCGACGTCTTCCTCTAGCTGTGCAATTTTCCACAATGTCAATTTCAGATTCCAAAGAAACTAAATGTCGCAAAGTTAAAGCCGAAAAGCTTCTTATTGTCTCTCATCCGAAATTGTTGAGGGCACACGTTCAATGTTGTAAGAACTAATCCGGCAAATGTCATCCTGAGTTACCATTCCACTTTTACTCTGGTCTGAAGATATACATGAAGAGTTGAGCAAGCACAAAAGACCAATAATCGCACAGTAAGATAGAAGATCTTATGAAATCTTACAAGAGGTGCACGCACACTGAATTTGAGCGCTCCCTTGTGGGAACTGACTAGATACACAGGACGAGACGTTGTAGGCAGAAATTGTCTGCGTTGAATGGAATATTTTCGAAGGTCAGGCAGGCTAGAGTGTAGAGCAACACGTTGGGGTGAGAGCAGAACTGTGTCCAAGTGTTCAGTACCAAGCGGCCCTTGGCTGAATGGGCTGACCTGTCCCCGACACGGACAGGCGAACAACAAGCATGTTCCAACAATTTCCTGCCTTCGGAGTAGAATTGCTGGTCCTTAACTTTCCCTCATTCCGTCCTTTTGGCGAGTGTAGTGGCTTTCTCTGTGCCATCACTTTCCAATTTGAATTAGACAACAGCGACAAGCACCTTGACGGACACTGTGCATGGACAACAGATTTATATGGGCATGTACGTTCTGCTCGGCCGGTTTGCAACGGCTAGGTGAGTGTGGGCGTATATGGTCTACGCGTTCCTTGGCGAGGCGAACCCAGTTCGCGGCAACCATTTTGCATTTCAGCTGGTGTTTCAGACCTTCAACCCCTTCGTCCCACGCTTTCCTCTCTCTGCAGTTTCCATAATGCCAACTCCTGATTCCAAAGACGCTCATGAGAGGTCGATCAATCCGCAATCAACCGATGAAACAGTTAAACAATCTTCATGGCCTGCAATTGTCTTGAAGGAAACTTTGCGCCGCCATGTTTGTTCTTTCAGTTGCTATTACTGTTCAAAAAAATCATAGATGCTGACGCAAGTAGCTCCAACTTGGAATCTGCGAGGTTCAATGACGCCCCTTGTTAGTTCAATGTCTCCTATTCACTGAGAGAACCCACAAGAATCAACTCGCTGCATAGCTTGCATGGACCGTGAAAATCCTCGGTATGAACGAGCATAAATCATTTAACGTTCATGGCCTGAACGTTAAATGGCCTGGGTAGACATCATTTTCAAAGATCGATCACTCCGGGCAATCGACCTGCACCTTCGTGGGTGAACATATCCCATTATCAGTCCGAATCTTCTAGAAGTCAGTTAGAAGCTTCTGGATGATATTCATCTTTTTCGATTTGTTTTGTCTTTGTTCCTTATCGCCTGTCTCCCTTCCAACCATTCTTTTTCACTTCCTCTTCCTCTTGTCTTTTCCCAAACCCTTTCCACGTTTCATCCTCTACCTCGTTTCTGTTCAAGTATTTCCTCTTCTGCTCTTCCTTGTTGCCTTCTCTTGGTTTACTCAGTTTTCATCATCTTCCTTCGTTATTATCCTCGTCACCCTCCTCTTTCTCTCTTAACGCCAGTGGCATCGCACGGAGCCGCTTGTCGAGGTTTTCATTTTCTTCGGGAGACATCCAACATGTTTTCTTGGCGGAACTCCACACGAACACGTGCACTCCTTCTGTAGCTGCGCTGTCATGTCAATGCCCCAGCGTACACACTTGGCGCCACGTGCAACGCAAATCCATGAACTTCAAAGTATTGCAAACCGAAACAGTGAATAAAATTTTTTCCATTCATTTTCTTGAACGCTTGGTCTTTGTGTTTCGTTTTCGTAAACGCGGTTCTTACAACTATGGGATTAGTTGCAGCTACTTAATGAATGGGTGTTGGTTGCCAAACGCAAGAACTTTGAATCGCAAACATTCTCACCATTTTCGCAGACACACTTCATCTCAACCTACTTCCCACCGTGATTGAAGTGACTGAACGTGCATGATACCTATGCGCACCAGCCATTGTGAATATAAACGCATCTTTCCCCCAACTTCTTGTCCAGTTGCAATTTCTTGTTCGACGTTAGCAGCTTGTGTCCAGAATTTCTGTCGACCAAGAACCCATTCAGCACTTCAAGATCGGTCCAAAAGACTGTTCTGAAACCTCTGGGAACCATTTGAATCAAACAGTTGTACTTCGTTATGTCGTTGGGAAAGGGCAAATTAGATCCATTCTCTGCCCTGCACGCTTGCTTGCATGCGTAGTAATCATGAAAATTAACTGGTGTAATTTTCCTGGAAAGGTCTGGACACTCAGATAGTGAGTCATCTGCAGCTGAAAAGGCAAACAATAGAAATAGATGAGGTCGCCCGTGCCGAATCGAACTGACCAGCATCAAAACCCAGAACCATCACATTCCACATTTTCAGCATTTTATCCCTCCGCCACTCTTAGCAATGGCCACTTTAGAGTTCGTTCGTGGCACCGCTTTTGACCGGTATAAAACTCAGGTTGGTCGTTCTCTCGGTGGCAGATACGTCTGCATGTGCCATCTACAAAACCCCACAACTTCAAGTCCACACCTGCCTTGTTCGTAATGGCAGTCCGATAGGACGCAACCCTTTATTGGGTGAAGAATGGCCTTTCAAAAGGATTCGAGATAAGAGTCCCCCACGTATCACACAGTCAGGAAAGCATGTGCATGGTTAAATGTGGTGCTCAGAACAGGTGTAGACCATCGAAACTCCTCGCACTAGTCACCCGCCTGAAGTCGCGATGGCCAGGTCAGTAGACGCAGGAGAACGAGAAGTCCCTCCATGCCCGTCCACGTCGTCCGACAAGGCGCAGCGTAGTTGGGCAAGACTTGTAGTGCAGTACAGAGTTGGCGGAGTTCAGGACGCGTGAACCGAAATCGACGTAAGCAGGCCTCCTCGTCAAGCTCTTCCAAGCACAGTCATCTGCCGACAAACTGGAGAGGGGGGAGCACTGCTTCAAGAGCACGACCATGCATACATCACACGAGGAGAAGGAGCTCTTCCTCGCTGATGTCGCCAAACTCATGGCTTAACAAAAGTAATTTTGTTTAGTATAAGCCAAAGATGGAAGAGCCCTGGTCCACAACGATGCAAGACAGCTTCATGCCAGCTCAGTGGCTACGATTCCAAAATCAGGCAAAAGACAACAGTAAGACAAGCAAAGCAGCAACTGTTGCTGCCGGCAAGGTCGCGTTTTTCGGTTTGCAAAGCTCGCCGGCACAATTTTCGTGAGAAGCAATTTTCCCGGGCCCGGGCCCGTTTCCGAAAAAGGCTCCACGAATTTGCCGTTTGCAAAACCTCCCTAATGATTGAAGATCTTAATTCGTGCCGAGACCGGGACTCGAACGGGCACTAAATCGCCCAGCAGACGAGAGTAGCGTGCCTATCCACTACGCCATTAACATCCTTAACGAGGCTCGAAACAGTTTCGACTGCGTAGCATTTTGGCACATCACGAATTTTCGAGAATGAATGTATCTACGCGGTCGGGCCAGCAGACCTCACCTGCGCGCCGACATGCAAAGTGCATGCATTGCATGAGTATGACAGTACAGGTAGGCCTACACGTGTATTGTGCTTTCTCCTGCTAATGAGGAGATCTGATCATGCAGCAGAGAGTCAACATGCATGACATACAGAGACGATTGCGCGCGAACAGCTGTTGCCGAAAGCTAGACATGAAAGTTGAGGTCTTGCCCGCAGTGCTAGCCTGGAAAGAGCTTCCTGGAGTGAGTAGGACATCATTCGGTTTGGCCAGCTTACATCGCATTGGAAGCTCGGCAATCAGACTATGAAGAAACCTCGGCAGATCCGCGCAATGTGAGCTGAAGGTTGCAGAACGATGAGAGAGTGCGCTCCGTTGGCGGACGCCTTGCTAGACGACCCACCATCGACAGGATCCGGGGTGCATGGCGGTTGGACGGGAGGAGAAGTGGCAACCTTCAGCCTGCATTAAACTCCACCTGCCCTCAGGATCCTCGACTTCCCCGTACAAGCATTGACAACGGATCTATGCGGACTTTGACCAGCGAACTGGAAGCTTCATCGAATGGCGTCGGTACGTCAAGAGCACTTCATGGGGATACAACATATAAAAAGGTGTTTTCTTTTCGTAACCGACAGCAAAGTCGGGAAAGCACCTCATTTTCCTAACGGGCAACAAAGTTGGGAAAGCACCTTTTCCGTCTAACTCATCCTCTCTTCATTGACTGAGTTTTTCACTGCTCTCCTTTCTGATGACGTTTTTCCTTTTTCCTTTTTTTTTTCTTTTACTCGATTGCCACTCACTTCAAAAGAACATTTTCCCTCACTTCTCTGCTTTCTCCTGAAATGCTTTCTCTTTTTTTCTTAATCACCACTCTCTTCCAGAAAACACCTCTTTCTGGTCTACTTTCTCGGGTATCTGGGGTGTCCCAAGATCAAGAAAACACCATCAGTTTTGCCCCGGTAACTGAGGTGTAGCTTGAAAGTACCTCCTAGGGAAAGCACCTCCGTGAGTTGCTCCTGGCACGTATCACAAGGCTTGCCAATCTGCTTGTTGTAGCCCTACAGTAACACATCATCATGTGCAGAACTATGGCACTGCTGTATGGCGTGGCTGGTAGCGCCACCCAAGTTTTTTTTTTTTGCCTTAGTCCGTCACACTGTACCAGGCATTTTTTCTGAATGAGCATTTTCGATCAATTGCCGTACCTCTCTGCCAGTGATCCTCAACCAGAATGAATGGCAGTCTGCGTGTACATAGTGTAATATCTTTTTTCCTCTTACATCTATCAGTGTATCAGTGTACATAATAGGTTCATTTCTAGGCAAGATTTCACCTTTCCTGGTGTTATTCATTCTGATCCATGCCAATCAGGGTGATCAAAGCCGATGTTCTCGCTATCAAATGGCTATGGGTCGTGGAAACTACTGAGCCTGGTGACATATGCTTTTCTGCACGTAATCAGGATAGTTGGTTGTCAGACTTTCAGATGTGACCTGTGGAAAAAATTTCAACATCTAGAAGATATTCCAAATAGATGAAATGTCTCAAAAACCAGTAATTCCCATATGCTCGCACACAAAATGGGCCTAATTTCAAATACCTCCACCGCGCAAATGAACCTGGTGACTGCAGTGTTTGTTATATCACCAGGTAGTAGTTACCACCTTGAGTTTATACCATTTGGATAATTGTCTGGTTGCGTTCGGTATTTTGTATAATAGTCGATGAAGTTCTTGGCTACAGTCAGTTGGCATTGAACATAATAATACCAACGTTAGGAGTCTATGGTCTGTAATGTTGGGAACATTGCATTGGCGATCAGAAAACTGAGCCATGGAGAAGTACGCCTGTCTTGAGCCGTGTGACCCTAATGAAGGGAGGAGTACGACTGGGACGAGTACGCCGAACGCCTGGAGATGGCTTTCGCAGTTAATGGGGTGGACGACTCGGACGCCGCAACAAAAAGGGCAGTGCTACTAATGATATGCGGGAAGAAGGCGTTCAGTTTGTTAAAGTCGCTGTGCGCCCCTCTAAAGTCGTCGGGAAAAAACGTCTAGTGTGCTGTGCGGGTTGCTTAAGAGTCATTGTGACCCAAAGCCCTCAACCATCCTTGAATGTTTTCGATTTCACAGCCGTCGACGTGAGGCAGATGAATCCGTTGTCGAATACGTGGCGGCCCTCAGGAAGATTGAAAGTAAGTGTGATTTTGGTGGAGAGCTTGACAACAACCTTCGCGACCAGCTCGTTATTGGCGTTGGCAACTCCACTATGCAACGGAAGATGCTGCTCGACAGCCAGTTGACTTTAGAGAGTGCTGCCAAGATTGAGTCGAGCGAGGAAGTCACCGAGCGACATGTGCAAGAACTCCATTGGGTTGTTGGGGCAACCGCCGGGTGCGACGACGCAACCGCCGGCGGAGTACGCGAACGTCAGACGGTATTCAGGGCGGGAAAAGACGACAGCCTGGCGGGAGGCAAGACCGTCACCAAAGCGAGCGCTGGGAGAAGGCGCTGCTACCGGTGCGAGTCCGAAGAACACATGGCGGACGGTTGCCGCCACAAAACGACCACATGCCACAAGTGTGGCAAGTCTGGCCACCTTGCACGCGCCTGTCCGCAGCAGCAACAAGAGTGCGGTTATCAACGCAGGACAAAACCAACGGTGAGGCAATGCCTGGAGCATTCTGACGAAGAAGATGGCATTTATGAGAAGATGAGCAGTTGCCTACATTTCCTACAAGCGGCCTGCCACAAGATGGGGAAAGCGTGCAACGCTGATCCACCTTTAGTGGTGGAGATCGGAGTCAATGGCTCGCCGTTAAGCATGGAGGTCAACACAGGGGCAGCAGTGTCCATCATTTCGAGTAACATGTTGCAAGCGAGATGGCCTGATTTGCTGGCTAAAGTGCAGCCTTGCCCAATCAAACTGACGAACTATTCTGGCGCTAGCCCTCCCGTGGTGGGGCAAGTGCAAGTCCAAGTGAGAGTCAGTGCCTGTACGACTCCACAGGCTACATTTCGCCTCCCTCTTCTAGCGATTCAGGGAGCCGGTGAAACGTTGCTAGGGCGAAATTGGCTGATCATGATTCGCTTGAACTGGGCAGAGATTTTCAGTGTTAGTGTTTGGAATAAGTCGGGTGAGATTGGTGAGATTCTGTCCCGTCATGAGGAAGTCTTCGAAGATGGTCCTGGTTGATACACCGGACCTGAGATGAACATATGGGCTACACGTGATGCAACCCCAAAATTTTGCAAAGACCGACGGGTGCCTTACCTTCAAAAGGAGGCCGTGGAGGAATGGCTCGATCAGCTTGGCTTTCCGCAATTTCCTCGTAGATGTCATTCACCCGATAGAGCGCATGGGCGAGATTGAAATAGCCCACATACTGGATCTCGTCTGGGGTAACATCGTAATGGTAATGTCCTGCTTCCGGTTGATCAGTGAGGGTGTAAAAATGCGTGTGCTCTCCTGAACCCCTCAAGTGGAGTGTCGATTCTGTGGGATCCCCCGTCCATAACACGGTGAAGCAAAGCAGATTGGGACCCATGTGCTCATAGAATTGCAAGAAATCGCGAATCACTTCTTCTTTTTCCGTATCATAGTATTTGTAACCGATGCACTCATAATCTGGCATGACATGAGAGCGAATCTTGCCCGCTTCTACTTTAAAGGTTCCCCCCAAGGCCAGTTGCCGTTCTTCCCCAATATCGAGATGAGCCATCAAAGATTGACGAATAGCTTGAGTGAGGGATTTTTCATCAGCGATTCTTTGCTTCAATTCGATTTTGATCACCTTGCCCGGTTTGCCTTCTGAAAAAAACACATTGGCAATTCCGCCGTGAAGCAGGGAAGGATAATCTTCCACAATGCACTCGTTTTCAAGGCCAACGCGGGCGACCTTCGATTTGTTGGCCCCCTGAGCGGTTGTGCAGGGAATCATTTCTCCGCAATGGCCACCAATCACTTCAGAACAAGCAATCCCCGCACCGAAAGCATACCAATCCGATAAGCCAATGGCTTGGGCAATTTCGCCGAGATCGAATTTGATTCCCCGATATTGGGGGTTGTGGGCATACGGTTCTCCGCCCACTTCAATGATTCGTTCTGAACCACACATTCCTGAAGCCGCACACCCCCACTCTTGCAAATCGGGACAAGGCACCACATCGACTTTCACGTCCTGATAATAATCAGAAAGCCCTGTTTCCAAGGCCAGCGAAACCTCTTCCAGAGGCGGTGTCCAAAGTTTGGCTTGTTTAATTTTTAAATTCATCTTTTTAAACATATTTGCTTTCCAAGGCTTTGACGGCGGCCACTAAAGTTTTGTTGACTGGAGTGGGGATACCATGTTTTTTTCCTAGTTTCACAATCATGCCGTTAATGAAATCAATTTCTGTTTTTCTTTGGTTGAGCACATCCACACAAAGACTGGATTTGTTATCCCCCGTGCCGCCTGCCCCTGCGATTTGAGAAAGCATTGCGCGGGTCTCTTCCACGTTGAGGGCAATCCCTTCTGCTTGAGCAACCAAGGCGGCTTCATCCAGTGCCTCAAACATGACCGCCCTCATCTCAGGCACAGCCACCACTTCTTTGATTTTTTGATCAGCAATGGCACAAGACGGACTCACGGCAATGTTGGCCATCAATTTTTTCCAAATATCCTGTTTGATATTTTCACTCACAGATGTTTGTAACCCTGCTGCTGTGAAAGCTTTTGCAATGCGCTCCACACGATGGGTGACACGGTCATCCATTTCACCAATGTAGGACGGCAAATCGCTATAGTTTTGCACCACTCCCGGGCCTGCCAGACTCGCACCTTGTGCCGTCAGTCCGCCGATGACATGCTCCATCCCAATCACCTCACCAATCATTTCTTCATTGCCCAAACCATTTTGGAAACTGATGGCCACGGTTTGAGCACCAAACAAGGATTTTGCATTGCGCACCGCTTCGGCAGTAAAAACGGCTTTGCATTGAACGGACACAACGTCCACTGTGCCCACTTCTGAAGGATGGGTGGTCGCTTTGACAGAAATGAAGCGATCTCCGCCATGTCCGAGCATCTGCAATCCCTTTTGATTGATGTGGTCGACATGTTCTTGCCAGATGTCGACCAAGGTCACATCCAGTCCTCCTTCTGCGAGCAATCCCCCAAATAAACACCCCATGGCACCCGCCCCGACGACAGCCACTTTAGGCCAGTTTTCAGACATACTCTTCCTTTCTAAAGTAAAAATTACGGGATCACCCAAGCTCAGTGATGTTGGCTATAGGAGAGATTTTTAGCCATTTTGTTTTTCTGAAGGTTTTTATAGATTCTAGTAAAGCAGTAGATTTTTAATGTCAATAAAAAATCAGATTTATTTTTTGAGTCCATCGATTTGCCAGCAACTCGCTCCGGGACGAAACCCCAGTCATTTGTGAGTGATTTTTGTGGATGATATTTCAGAAAGTGCGCAAAAAACGGGTTCCGAGCAGAGAGCCGAAAAATCCTGCCAAACACATCAAAAACATGATGAGGACTAAAGGCAATGGAGAACTTTCAAGCAACCAACTCACCAGCCAGGCCCCGATTCCTCCTAGCCCTAGCTGCATAGAGCTTGACAGCCCGGAAGCTGCTCCCACCCTTTGGGAATCTGCTCCAATGGCAATGGCGATTCCGCTGGCAAGACACAAGCCATTGCCTAAGGCTAAAAAACAAACGATGCCAAAAAAACTCAGGGCTGTCAGTCCCAGAGTAACTTGGAGGATCAACAAGAGAGACATCGCCCCCAAAGCGACGGCGGTGCCCATCACATTGATCATTTTTGCGCCATAGAGAGGGACAAATTTGGCGGTGGTTAAATTTCCAAAGATAAAAAAAATCGTCACCAGAAAAAAATATCCACCTAACACTTTAGAGGATCCCCAATTCATCATTCTGAAGACAATCGAAGAGCCGCCTAGAAAAGCAAAATAGGCGGCTGTATTGAAACTGATCTGGAGCGCATAGGTGGTGAAGATTTTATTTTTCAAGAGCGTGCCAAAAGAAGCAAACAATTCATAAATCTGAGTGGTTTGGCGTTTGTGGGGCGGGAGGGTTTCGTGAGCCCCATAAAACGCATACACGGCAATCAAAATGCCGAGCACCAAGACAAAGGCGATACTCAAGCGCCACCCATACCAATCATCAAAAAAACCCCCAATCAGCGGTGCCAACCCTGGCACAATCACCACCGCGCTGGTCAAGGTCGCGATCATTGCAGTAGCCTTGTCCATGGCAAATATATCACGTACCATCGCCCGCCCCATCACCACTCCGGCACAAGCACCAATGGCTTGGATCAAGCGGCCTGCAATCAAAACTTCAATGCTGGGAGAAATCAAACAAACACCGGAACCGACCACGAACAACCCCAGTCCAATGAGCACAATCCGCCGCCGGCCAAAGCGTTCAGAGAGAGGGCCATAAATCAATAAAGTGAATGCGGTACCGGCCATATAGAGGGATAAATTCAATTGGGCAATCGGTTCCGTGGTTTTAAAATCTTCAACAAGGCTTGGTAATGAAGGCAGTGTGATATTCATTGCCAACTGACCGATCATCGTGATGGCGATCAACACAGGGAGACGGGGAATATTTGACATCAGAGTTCAGGAGAAAGTGAATTGAGTGTTGGGTTTTGAATCAGTGAGAGAATGACTAATTGGAGAGGTATTTTCCAAAACGAGGTCTCATTTTATAAAATTTGGAACTTTAAGCAAGTTGCCTACACAAATTGCCGCTTAAAAATGTTGGCACCCTTGGGGATGATAAAATCAAAAAACGTATTCCAAGAAACGCTTTGGCATTATGGAATTTAGGATTTAAAGATATTACAACACTACTTCACGATGGTAGAGTGACTAAATCTGATATATTTGGAAATGGTTTTAATACTCCAGCACAAGAACTGCTTCCAAAAGGTCTTGAT
>JAOWAR010164307.1:0-10256 GCA_028571005.1 Clathrina lutea
CTAAGGTTATGATTTTTAGGCCTTGTGGATGGCCAATATTAGTTTGAAACCATCAAATGGCAACATTTTCGGGAAGTCTACTTCGGGATGAGCTACCTTAAGGCTCACTTCGTAGCTCTGTCAAGCTCTGTCTGGTTGAATGGCTGGAAACATGGTAATATGGCTTGGGAGGAAAGGAGACGCATACATCGCTTTGACGACTTATTTTCCACTCAGGAAGAAACGTTACTGGAACAAGCAGCGCGAAATCCAGGGGCAAGCGTTGCACCGGCTCCTTGCCCGACTACATCCCAATCAAGAAAGGCTGTTCCAGCGTGTTCGAATTCTTCCCGGGGTAAGAAGCGCCGCCGGGCCTTGGTTTGTAAACGCTCCTTTAGGGCTCAATTCACTTGCCAATATGGTGCCTTTGTTGTCAGTACGGGCGAAACTTTCAAACCGCTACACCAACCATTGCGTTCGTGCTAGCTTTTGACAGACCTCAAGGATGCGAGGTACTCTAATCATGAGGTGTGCGCTATCACGGGCCACAAAAGTGAAACGAGCGTGCAGCATTATGACCGCATCGACCGAGCTGGTTCCGACCGTCCGGCAAGAATGGCAGATACTCTCGACGGAAAGCGTCCAGCGAAGAAGCCTTGCACAGACGTCATACCGCTGCTGCAGTCGTCATCGCTGTCCCCCATCAGCGCCGCTCCCGAAATGAAGCCCTTGTGTTATGATAGACGCACACTCACCTGGCATGTTGTTCTTTTACCGTTTGACTTTTTTCTTCTCCTTCTGCAAGTGTTTAGGTTAGCGTAAATCGGCTTTCGTCTCTATGATGGGTGTGCTGACCTGTGATGAAGTGTCAGGTGAAAGGTTTTTAAAACTGATCAAAACCTTGTGGTTGGGGTTTTACCAGAAATTAAAAACCCTGCAAAATTTAATGTGCTCAAACGGAAAGGGGGAAATATATAAATAAAAGCTCCTAAAAAATCTAAACAAAATTAAAAGATTAAATCAAAAGAAAGATCTCGTGCCTCTGTCTTTGTACAAGTTCGTGGTGATCTGAGTGAAGCAAACGAACTTTTCGATATCACCCTGGATCCTGATCAAGATAAAAGTTCAAATCGAAGTCTATGAAGACAATAAAGACAATATATGTGACACAAAACTTTTAGCCGTCGGATCAATAGGGAAGAAGCTAGGACATGCAAGCCGCCATCAGGGGCATCACCTTGCATTTTCATCCAGATGATCAAGCTCCGTCAAACGAGCAATTGGTGCGGATGCCTGGTTGCGACGCGCAATGCTCTGTTCGTCTCAGCACCGGACCGAGGCGATCCACAGAGCAAAGACGACGCTACTCAACAACGAATACCTCCCGTGTGTAACGGTGGATGAACACCGACATCCGTCGACGCACAAGGACCATCGAAAATACACAGCGGCTGAACTGAGGTCCTGTACATTAAGGTCGCTGACGCCTTTCATCTCGGATGACATCAACACCATCATCATCTCGGATGACATCAACACTAACATCATCCTATGGCCACAGCCTCAGGGTGCCGGCCTCCTGCTATATCGCAGAGGCTTTGAAGATTCTATAAGCGTATAAAAGCGACCCTGAACAGGCGCCAAGAGCTGGGCACCGGTTTCCTACCGTAGTTCAGTGAATCATAAGGTTGTCAGGTTTCTTTTTCTCTGTAGTTGGAAGCAAGTTGCTGGTAAACTAAGGAGATAAACGAATGAAAGGCCATAACCATAGTATTAGTTCATGTGGTGGACCTGCACCAGCCTGGGCCTTACGCCTCGGCTGGAATCTCTCCTCACGTGAGAGCCTCAACGTGCTAACCATGCCATCCTGGTCCTTCACTTGCCGCTAGAAACTTCAGATACGTACGTAAACTAGAAACTTCAGATACGTACTTCAGATACGTACGTAAACTAGAAACTTCAGATACATGTACGTACGTAAACTATATAGAAACTTCAGATACGTACGTAAAGGGGTCTTTATTGTAAGCAATAATCAAAAACAGGAAAGTCTTGCTTTTTTAGGGCTCGTTCGCGTGCTCAGAAACCGTGCCCGGTGGTGCTCAAAGTTGCGTTAGTGCTCATTTCAGTTTAGCACTAGTGCCGGCACTATGCTAACAGGCCTAATCATTTAGAGAAGTATCTCCATAGAGAAAGGTGAGCTTCTGACGCTCGGCTGACTCCAAGTTTCAGATCTGTAGATGCCTTTTGCCTGTCACGGAAGGCAAGTAGATATCCAATTATTCGTACCAACCTAGCTCACACAGATCAATGTACGAATGCCTGGTACCTATAGTGTCGTAAATCTTTTATTGAAAATGATCAAACGACAGGTAAATATCATGACAAACTGGCGTCATTCTGTGGATGAAAGTACTACTATCACTCAAGAACTGAAACGTCCACACAGATTTTCCCACCTAATCTGACACAAGCCATGGATACAAATTCATGACATAAAAATAAAAGAAAACGTATCTAGAAAACGAAAACAAAAGAAAAGTATTCAGACGCTTTTTTGAGAGCTCACGGCATTGATGCAGGAAGCTTTCTGCCTTTTTCAAGTATGAGCTTCTGGACCCATGGAGATGATGTTCTATTGAAGGAGTGCCCACAACCAGATCCCTATTCTTTCCAACAGTGGTAGCTGCAAGGGGCTTCAGGCACCGCCCACATTCATCAGCCACCGCACCCCCTAGAGCCAGCTTTGGCCTGGGTTGGAATATCACGGCACCACTGACGGTGCATTGCACGCAATCAAATCCACGAAGGGGTCCGTTGTTGCCTTAGACGCCAAATTCCCGGACTGTGTAGTATTTCCCCTCTCCAGCACTTACCCAGCAACTGATGGTTGGGGAAATTTCCAATTGAACACACAGACTCAAGAAAACTCTCTTCATGACCCAGCACATGAGTGAAGACAACTAGGTTAAACCTGTAACTAAAGTTTGAGAAAAGCCAACACAGCATTTCACCTTTATTACACCCCTCCCCCATTAGATAACTGCAAATTGTGCACACGCGGCTACCTCAAAAATTAGCTGAAACTGTTCGATAAGAGTCGAAATCTGTTTGGTTGCTCAGCTCAAACATAAAGTCCGTTCAGCCTTCTTACTCTGATCGTACGCGTTGATCTCCTTGGCAAACTCCAGAGGCGGACCTTGGTCATTCTCTTGTTTCAGTCTTAACTTCAGCCCAATACCCGCGTCTTCTATTCTTGGTGGTGCCGTGGATTGCCACACACATTTGGCGCCCAGGGTGTCACGATCATCCAATACTTCCTCCTCTCCGCGGCCCACTGGTCTTCGGTTCCTTCCTCTCATACCCAAGAAAGTCTATCAATGACGAACTGTGGCCAAGAGGAGGTCCGCTACTAATGAGCATATGCCTCTGCGCAGCTATACTTGAAGTAAGTTGGTTACACTTGGTGAGGTGGAAGATGACGGGGATATGAAGGACTCCCGTCAAGGAGCAGGAAACGAGCGACTGATTATTGTAGATGGTGCTAGTCACAGATTCTTCGGCCGGAACTAGCTCAATACATTTCGTCTAGAGTGGGCCGGCCTGCTGGCTTCCGTGGGTATTAATTCAATAACAAGCTCCAGAGTGAAGAATTTGGACGAGGGATTAAGCAAGTGGGAGGATGTATATGAGGCTTGGGGTCCTACACTGCATGGTGCTCCGGTGGAAAAAATGGTGGACTGATCATGACACAGTGCTAAAATTCTAATCTATACGCGTGGTGTGCCGTATGCTTGGAAGGAAGCTGTTAAGAAGCAGCTAACAAGTCAAATAGAAGGTGAGGATTCTCGACCGCTCCAGTCACCCATTCAGATTGGGAATCATCCATTGTCCCCGTTATCGATATCAAGGAGAGGATGGATCCGTCCGTGTTTGTGGTGACTATAAAATGACTAGGCACAGCGACATCAAAGCTGAAGAAGCGCTTGTCGGTTTTGTGGTTCACACTCAGTATGTACAGTTGAATAAGGTTAGTTGAGCTGGTTAGGGGCATCTAAACATCGCTTTCTAACCAGGATAAAGCTAGCTGAAAACTTTACTGAAAGCGTTTCGCACAGTTTAAAGCGAGTTTTGATATGTGGCTCGTCCGGGAAAGTTCGCCGAGCGCTTCCGTCTCATATACGTGCAAGCCCGGTCTGTTGGTTTCACAAAAGATGATGATGGCGTTGACTCGTCTTCTCATTTAGCACCATCCTTTTCATTCCTCACTTCACGTCTTAAGAACTACTGTTCTTAACCTTGTTCGAAAAGATCGTATAGTTGATTCGCCCATGCTGTATTGGCTAAATTTAGATGACAGCAGCGGCTGCCCAACCTAATGGGTGTCCGGAACGTCGGCCAAGTTCCTCGGTGAATGTGGATGTGTTGACTTGGTGGTGGCCTGTTGAGGTTTTAATATCGATTGTCCCGAATGGATCCAAAGGTTTTGGCAGATGTCTGGAGCGTCACTGCACGGGCGGGATCCCGGTTTTTTGATGGTGCCAGAGCTGAAAAGGTGGCTCGCCTGCCGGGGATCTTCTCTTCGAGGAAGAAAGCCTGATCTTGTGTTGCGGTAAGCAGGGTAACTTCACGAGTTACACGAGCATTTTCCTAAATGATGTTCGAGCGTGGGAGTAAGTCACAAAGACGATGAAGAGAGTATAAGCTTTTGCCATTCCAGAATTGCATGCTGAGTAAATCGCTGCTGGCCTTGACAAGCACAACGTCCACCCAGATGGTGGTGCTGACGTAGAGCGCAAACGGGCCAAACTGCTCGATTCTAGTCTTGGCAAAGAGAGCCAGAACCTTAGTTCGGCTGTACCCGTGCTTGAAGCTGGATGGGTAAAGTCACTCGGGAGTCTCCCTGCTGTGTCTTTCGCTAATATCTACTGCCACTTCATGGAGCGACGGCTGGAGGTTGTCGTAGGACTGGAAGCTCGTGCTGAAGAAGATGCTGGAGCCTGCCAGGATGGAGAAAAGACTTTTGTGTCTGATTCACATCAGACACCAAAGTCTTTTCATCCTTCCGTGGCATAGACAAAGGCTACAAGTTTTTCAAAGATGGCCATGTACAGCAAATCATGGACAACGAATGATCACCACCACCTGCACATAAGTGCCTTCAACGTCTCGTGTATGATTAACTCTCGTATTCTCTCTCTCTGACACGTGAACTCTCGGTGGTTAGCGGATCAGACGGATAGCTGAGTCAGTAGAACGCTGGAACGTAAATCCAACTACCGGTACCCAGGTTCGATTCTCGGTTCGCCCATCGATTTTTTTCCGTTCTTTCTCTCTCTGTTCGCGGGAGTTGGTGATTTCTTTGTGGTTATTATTTTCATTGTGTTTGGGCTTGTCAGACACAGCAGTAAAGGCGTATGAGATGGCCTTCAAGAAAGTGCGAGGATTAAGGGCATTAAAAAGCAAGAAATGTACCCTTGGCGGGTGCAGCAACCAAACCAGGGGCAGTCCTGGTACCTGATACCCACCTGACAGAGGAGAGTAGCAGGTGTGGTATGCAACCTCTGCATGTGTAGGAGAGAGCGCACATATTTAGCAGGAAGACACTCTGCACACAGAGAGCAGCAGTGCCACTCTACCATTGGGCTGCCATTCCACGGGACATGATACCCACTCATCCAACTCACCAGAGTTTCAAGAGGTGCTGACTGCAACTACTATTGCCACCAACGAAATGACAGATCAAGCATTGATAGTGACGAAGCATTCCTTCAGCCCCCATCAAAACCATTTTATGAATCAGAAGGATGAAGTGGCACACTCCCCACCACAGAAACGCTGAAAAAGATGATGGCTACATGTCAGTAATTTTATTGGCAATTGACATCATGTACATAAGTAACAAAGTCAATCTACCCCATGATCCACAAGCACCTGACAACACAAGCTTTGATGTGCGCACGCATGCGCTCATGCAATTTACTTTTTGGCGAAGAAAAAAAATTAAAGAATCGCAGCAACATACACAAGAGAGGGAAAGGGAACATAGTGTGGCAGGAGCAGCAAGGTGGATAGTTTCCTTGACGTGCATGAAGTGTAACAGACTAATAAGCACCATTATCACATAAAGTAATAAATAAATATAATAATGAAATGTAAATAAAGAACGATCAAAATTACTTCAAATAATTGTCACTTTTGGACTCTGAAAATTGGTTAGCTTTGCACAGACATAAATTCTTGCTTCCAACCTCTCGACACATTCACAGTGTGGATGACGACATTGTGGAGGTTCTCGTGTTGAAGGGAGTGATCAATACGCAGAGGAAAGCATACCAGGATTTGACCTCCTCCGGTTTTGTAATAAAAAAGTCGACAAGGCGCGTGCTCTGCGACACTGGCTGTATCTTATTCCTTCCTAGTAGATCAAGGAGACGCTGGAGATTTGATCGAAGTCACCCCGAAGGTGCCGCTGGCGGAGAAGATCGCATTGTTGTAAGAAGAAGCAGTTGCCAAGAAACGGCCGGCTCTGCAGGAGTACTACCGGAAGCTTGCCGAGTCGACGGCCGCTCGTCAGACAAGCTCGAAGATCGCAACAGCATCGATTTTCGCTCGAGTCGCTTTTCATCAACATTTCCGTGTTGACGTCGGAGGATTTGGGCGAGATGGTGAAGAGAGGGGACTGCTTCTCCTCCACCAATGACGCTGAACGCAGCCAGTTTGTAATTGACTATGCCTTCCGCGCGGCAGCGTGTCTGATCGCACTGGCCGAAGTATTCGTTACGGTGGAGGGGGAGGAAGAAGATCCAGAGAGGCTTTTGGCAGTAGGCAGCGCTGGATCGGGCAAGACGATCGCGTTCACTCAGAAGGTGCGGCAGGATCGGGCCCTTGAAGAACTCTGGCAACAATTCACCCTCTTCTTTCTCATTTTCCTCCGCTACAAGGAGGTGTGGTAAGCCACGACAGTCAAGGAACTTCTCAAGCTGAAGTCTCTCTGTCTGAGCGAGGCAGAGCAGGTCGAAGTGGATTAGTTCATCGCAAGCCGTCCTGAGCAAATGCTGGTAGTCTGCGATGGTTTGGACGAAGGAGCCATGAGAAAATGCAGACTAGTCTGCAAGTTTCTGGAGCGTGACTGCCTGACAACATGCATCTGATCGTCATTACACGTCCCCGCACCGCAGCTCGAGATTTTGACCACCGTTGTTTCGATCGCCGTGTCGATCTGATTGGCTTTACTCAGTAGAATGGGGAAGAATACAATCGTCGGTTTCTGGAGGATGAATTGGTGAGTTGAGAACTCCCGTCAGAGCTGAGGAAGTCGCCATCGACAGGATCAATGATGCAAGTACCGTTTTTCTTTTTGCTCATTTGTGAACATTTTGAAATCCATGAGCAGCTTCCTCGACGGAGAAGTGGTCTGTTCGAGTCTTTGGTTGATCGCCTCCTGCAGCGATTCACAAAGTCGCATGGCCAACCAGCAGAAGCTGCAAAGCAGCTTAGGAAGTTAGCGGAGATGGCATGGTGTCGTCTGCGCACAAATCAGCTGTGCTTCACCGAAGTCGACTTGCTGAAGGCTGGTATACCACTAGATGTGTTGGAGCTTGGCAAGCAAACAGAGGTGGAGAGGAGGGACGAATCCATCAAAGACTGCTTCCATCATTAATGGGTACAAGAATACTTGTCAGCTCAGTTCGTTGCAGCAGGGTTAGTTCGATCAGCACGACCTCTGAGAACACTGCAAGGACATCTTTCATCACGGTTTGACAGCTCTATGAAGCGGGTAAAGAAGTTAACGAAAGACCTTGAAGTCAGCAAAGGCCACATTCAAGCATTCTGGGTGTTCCTGGCCAGCTTGCTGGATGCTATCGCAGCTGATATCGCTGCCATCACAGCTAACATCCAAGCGAATGAAAAAAGGGATTACCATCAGCTGAATGACAGCCTGTATCCAGTGCACAAAGGAACTACGAACGACTGGCCTTCACAAAAAAGCATGGGTGAGCTAAAAGTAGCAACATGGCCTCAGCTCTAGGTGACAAATTATAGCTCATGCGGTCACAATACATTACAGAGCCTGACAGATCGAAATCAAAGTAGTGAACAACACTGTGACATGCAGTGCTCAGCCAAGCTCCATGGTTAAAGGTACACAGTACTCGTCTGATAAAATCATTGTACACACTACTCGTCTGATGGAATCATTGTACACAGTACTAGTCTGATGGAATCATTGTACACAGTACTCGTCTGATGGAATCATTGTACACATGAGTCGTCTGATGGAATCATTGTACACAGTACTCGTCTGATAGAATAATTGTACACACTACTCGTCTGAGAGAATCATTATACACATTACTCGCCGGCCTGATAGAATCATTGTACACACTACTCGCCGGCCTGATAGAATCATTGTACACACTACTTGCCAGCCTGATAGAATCATTGTACACACTACTCGTCTGATAGAATCATTGTACACACTTCCCGTCTGATAGAATCATTCTACACACTAGTCGTCTGATAGAATCATTGTACACACTACTGGTCTGATAGAATCATTGTACACACCAGTCGTCTGATAGAATCATTGTACCCGCCTGAAAGAATCATTGTACACACTAGTCGTCTGATAGAATCATTGTACACACTACTCGTCAGTAGTAGTAGTGGCGGTAGCGGTTCTGGACCACCTAGCAACGGGCTGGTTGCTAAGGGACGCTGAGCGCACTATGATGTCACAATTCTGTGACGCTATGGTGACGTAATCCGTTGATGGTCACGAGACCATCACGTAATCCTGTGATCATGTAACCGTCAAGTGAGGGTTTGGAGCCGAATAATTTCTTCGATTTGGATTGTTTTTACTGAATTCTCGATAAAGGGTTATTTTTGATTTTTTTATATTTTCGATTGTGGTGGTGTTGTCGAGAGAGAGTACCTTGTCGAGTATGTTGCCGAGAGTCGAAGGAGTTTTGCCGAGAGCCGAGAGAGAGTGATTTGCCGAAAGTCGAAGGAGTTTTGTCGAGAGAGAGAGTGTGGAGAGAGAGAGAGTACCTTGCCGAGAGTCGAAGGAGTTTTGTCGAGAGAGAGTGATTTGCCGAGAGAGAGTGGAGAGAGAGAGAGAGTACCTTGTCGAGTGAGATGGGCAGCGGGGTTATTTTCGAGAAAGACTCAAATTCGGAGATGGGAGAGTGCGGGGTTATTTTCGGGGTAGCAGAGAATTCCCGTTACTTTCAGATTTGAATGATTCCCGTTAGCTTCAAAGTTATCGAAACCTGCGTGATACACACATTACGGTTAGAATACGCAAAATAGAGGGTACACAAACGACGGTTAGGATACGCATGATGTCATGTCACGTCATCCGTTGCTAAGGAGTCACGCTACTAAGGATTACATCACAGCGATTACCTCATAGTGATGATGTCACAGTGATGTCACAGGATTACATCACAGTGATGTCACAGTGACGTCAGAGCCCCCTAGCAACCAGCCCATTGCTAGGTGGTCCAGAACCCTCCTCAACAATACTACTCTCATCTGATAGAATCTTTGTACACAGTACTCGTCTGATGGAATCATTGTACACACTACTCGTCTGATGGAATCATTGTACACACTACTCGTCTGATAGAATCATTGTACACACTACTCGCCTGATAGAATCATTGTATACAGTACTCGCCTGATACAATCATTGTACACACTAGTCGTCTGATAGAATCATTGTACACACTACTCGTCTGATAGAATCATTGTACACAGTACTCGTCTGATAGAATCATTGTACACACTAATCGTCTGTTAGAATCATTGTGCAAAATACGCGTCTGATAGAATCGTTGTACACAACACTCGTCTGATAGAATCATTGTACACACTAGTCGTCTGATGGAATCATTGTGCACAATACTCATCTGATAGAACCATTGTACACAGTACTCGTCTGATAGAATCATTGTACACACTAGTCGTCTGATAGAATCATTGTACACACTACTCGTCTGATAGACTCATTGTACACAGTACTCATCTGATAGAATCATTGTACTAGTCGTCTGATAGAATCATTGTACACAATACTTGTCTGATAGAATCATTGTACACGCTACTCGTCTGATAGAATCATTGTACACACTAGTCGCCTGATAGAATCATTTTACACACTACTCGTCTGATAGAATCGTTGTACACAATACTCGTCTGATAGAATCATTGTACACACTAGTCGTCTGATGGAATCATTGTGCACAATACTCATCTGATAGAACCAT
>JAOWAR010164318.1:0-10256 GCA_028571005.1 Clathrina lutea
CCCCCCTTTCCAACCAAATAGAAACAAACATGAAACTAACAAAAACAACTTACTCAAAGGCAAAGGCGGCTGAAAACAGACGGAGGAAGAAGTGAAGTGGGACTGAAATCCTAAAGCTTTCGAAGACCTACATTTTACAAATGGTATTCGTTCAATTGAACAAGATCGTAGACTCTCCGAAGGTAAAATTATAGTGGTGGCATTTCATAGGCCAACTTTTGTCAGCGACAAGACAGCTCCACAGACAGTTACATACGGCGACCTTACTCGCATGACTCTGGTTGGTTAGTTCACGGCAGTGCGCCAATTTAGGTCAAACGTGGAACGGCTGTGCTAATACTTTCTGTTGGTTTCACGGCTCACCATTTTGTTGGACGGTTCGTGCTGATATCAAAACCGTCTATTACGAAAAAGAACTGTTGGCTTTCAAAGTGGGCAGTTGGTAGCCGTTGTCACAGTCTGCAAAAACTCACCTGTTTCAATACAGTCGCCAACCCCGGGCATGATCATACGATGGCGGGTGTGACCCACCGATTTGTTGGAAGTTGGGCAGCTGGCCTAACCCCCGGGCCTTGGATATTCCGGCAATGGCAGGCCTTTAGGCTGTAAGGCATAGATCCTATTTTCAGGCGGATACTCTTTCATTGAAAGACAAGGGCGCAAACCAGAAGGTAGACGTCTTGACCGCTGATTAATCCACCCAGTATCTCGCATCTATTGTCAAAATGCCGTTTTCGCTAACTCGTAGAATCGAAGAGAAAAATAGGAAGAATTAAACAATTCATTGAAACCGTCTAGACAGCGCCGACAGCAGGCGCCCAGCAGACGCGCGCTACTGATGATGGTCATACCTTGGATGAGCCTGAGGGTGAATGCGCTTCGCACTTTGGCATATTGGCCTCTCTAGCGCTGACAAACACATAACGGTTTGGGTATCTGTTCCAATACCTGATGCTTGGCCTTCGGACGGACTAAAGGTGAAGAAGCTATATGGACAGCTGCAAGCGTTCTGGCCCTTGCACAAAACGCATCTTTCCCTGTTATGTTGTCTCACATCGCTGTAGAAGGTATGACCTGATCATGGACGAAAATGTTCAAAGTATAGCGGCCAATAATCAGGTCAAGGAAGGCTCTGAAGGACTAGGCTGCCCCGATCGGAGACATCAATTAGCTGGGTCAATCCCATGATGTGATTGGACACTCGAACGCTACTTGACTTTAGAGTAGAGTGGACGAGAAAGGATTCAGTCCCATGTCCTCATAATCGCACTGCGCCCAGAGGTCTGATGCAGGCATGCATTTCGAAGATCCCCACTGGAAGCGACGTTTACGACAATAGCCTTTGGCTGGACTCGAGAGGGGCGCTCACCCTATGTTAAGACTCCACATTCAGCATTTCGGGGAACACGGTTGTGCCTTGACCCAAGCCGCTCTGCTGTGTAAATGTCTTTTCAAACATGCAGCGCTTTCAAATGTAAACGGCCAGCACCGTGGCTAGACCTGTTTTTAATTCAGCCCATTTTAGGTCTTCATTGCGCCTGACAATGTTGGCAAAAAACAGCAAAATGGTAGTATTGATCGTTTTGGTTTGCAGCCTCCATTTCACGAGTACGTTAACAAATTTTGGGATCCTCGACAATCCCGAGAGAGATTAAAGGATATCGGAGATGAGTAACTACCTGTAACCCGGGAACGCCCTGTTTAAATTTTCGTTGGCCAAACCTCAAGGCACAGAAGCCAGGGAATTACTCGGAAATGCCTTATGGTCGGAGCGGAGAGGTGGAGAATCCTGCTGGATTCTCCGCCAGGAAAAACCTCAGAAACGTGGTTCGCTTCAGCCTATAGCTATGGCACAAATGAGGGTAGTATGCCTCAGAAACCAAATTATTTTATAAGCGGGCATGTGGAACTTGTTTCCGTCTGGCCATGGCACAGACATCGACTGTCGAGACGGAAGTAGACAATGAAGCTGAGCAATGGTTGGTGTACTGAGGCCATGGAACCTGTCGCACCACTTTTCGGCTACAACAAGACGAAATAATTATTTACATCACGTTCGTGCAAGCTGAATAAAAAGCTCTTCAGCTCGAGCTACATTACCGGCAAAGCCAACATCCAACTCTGGTCTGCGCTGTGCCTGCAACTGTTTGAAGCTTCATTTACAGAATGATTCATTTCGCGCGATCTGCGGATCGAAGTATGGTTTTGATAACACTCAGAAACCTTAAAGGTAGGAATCTAAACCTGCTGGCTGCTTTAGTTTTTTTTTTTTTCGAGTCTTTCATGGTTCAAGGTTCAGGAGAAGGTCGGAGGAGATTGCCAGACCGACAACACCTAACACACAATTATATAAACCAAATGCAATATGCACTCAAAGTGGCTTTCTATACCAGACAGGCGCCGCACCACCTGCATTTTATTAACATTCCATGTCCTTTGACGGCTCGAAGCGTTCTTCATTTTCCTGGCTCGGGTGATGAACATCACGTGCGCCCTGCAAGGTCAGAAGTCTGGGTCGAGAGATGTTGTCTGTTCAAATTTATGCTAAAGGATCAAAGAGGTGAGCGAAGGTGACGCAACCATATGCAAACCAGGAGGAAACCTTCTGTTTTGTACGTGTCTGAAGCGGGCGATATAAACAAATAATAGCTCTACACGTTTGAACAGAATGACAAAACCATAAAAGTGATCTTATCCTGATTACGTAACCGTCAAATGGGGCTTACAAAGGCCAGCAGGGAGGCTCGACATCACTGGAACATCGAGAAATGACGTGGTGTGTCTTTATGTCTACCAAAGGCGTGCCCAATCACATGCTCACAGGAAGGTAGACGATAGTAGCAACAATACCGCGACATCGTCCTTTTGAAGAAGGTTGAAGGACTTTTTAGATCTAACTCTCATTATCAACTCAAACAAGGTTAAGAACTGCAGGCGATGAACAGATGATGATGAACTGATCATGGTGTTGACGCCGAAACGTCTTCTCATTTAACACCATCCTTTTCCTTCCTCACCGCGTCCTAAGGACTACTGCTCTTAACCTTGTTTGAGTTGATCGTCCTTTTGCTCAGATGTACGCGTTGATGCTCTGGTCCGGCCGAGCGGAATCGACCAAGCTGCGGGTGTTGTCGAAACACGTGCTCTCCGAGAAACCTGACAAAATCAGCTTGTCTTGCTGAAATCATAGCCGCTAAACGGGCGGTGTAGCCTCCAGGTTTTGAGAGCGGTCGACACACCGTTGCCTATCGAGAAACGGCCCGCGGCCGCAGCGTTCGTTGACAACTTGATACAGACTATGGGCTTTGACGTGTCGCTGCGTCGCTTTGTCATTCTCACCTCCAACTATTCTGTCCTTACCTTGTCACATGCAGCCCACCCATTGAACGTTGTCTGCTGCTGTTCGTAATTTGTGCGGCGTGGTCATTAGCATGAGGCAGTGGTGCGAACACAAAGTTGTCTCGCCGTTAACAAAGTTCGGAATTTCACGAACGCACGCAGAGAAGGCCATTTGTCTGTGCCTTGGTCGACGCTCTCTGTGGAGGCTACCTGTAGTCGCCGGGACGGCAAATAAGTCACCATAGGCGTCCTCATTCACTCACTGATCGATATCATGACGCGTTCCGTTTCCGCAGGGCTGAGCTCTCCGGTTATGGGATCGGATGTTGACGACCAAAGGAGAACCCACCTTTCTGTAGCAAGTATGGACGCGGGAGGGGAAATGGGATGCGAGCGGTGATTAACAGGCTTGTATCCCTCATCGAGCTGTGCACAGATTCGTGCAGTGTGACCTAATGTTTGTGGATTGACATCGACGTCTAACTAGGTCTATGATCATGACATTTGACTTCGTGCGAGACCAGACTCTTCGGACGTTAAACGATACGCGCGCTCCATGTCACAAGCTGATACGGATGCCCGAGCACGGCCTGACCGAACATGAACGGGATTGCCTCACTTCGTCGCTTTGGCGACGGACTGCCGAATAGGTACCGAACTGCACCCGGAATGCAGGACACGAACTTGGCGATTGCTGTAGGAGAAGAAAGGAGCCGGCACGGTCAACAACGAGTGACACTACCAACTGCTGTGCGGGGGGGCTCTTGCTGGCTTCCGCCGTTGTCTGAGCATTCGTTGAAAGATGCGCCGCCCCTCTCCGCTGTCTTCTCGTCCCGCTAATTGAGCGCTCTGCCGGTCACGCGCGCCCTTCGCTGGATGGTACAAGCTGGAATCACGTTCGGCGATAAAATGGATCCTCCGGAGGGGAGTCCCATCATTCTCGCAAAATATCGACTCCGGGAGTTGGATAGCAGCGGAACTGAAAGTTTGCCCCCGATTTGAATTACAAAATAATTCCCTCTTCGTGTTCGAGTTTCAGTACGTCCCGACTCGTTTCGTCATCGAGAGTGCAATCTTCCACGTCCCTTTGGCACTGTTAAGCTCAGCTTTTGAGAGCCCTTGCGGTTGAGGTGTGAACAGGCTCTTCTCCCGGCTGTGCCGATTTGGCCGGTTTCAACAGTGCCAGGAGATAATCAGACATGGAAATCGCACCGATGATGACGCCGACATCAGCGAGACGGCTATCTCGCTCGTTCGGGGATCAGCGCTCCTTGCTCGTCCTCTTGCTACTCAGGGCGAGTCTGGCAGCTGCAAGGTAAATTAATATTTCTTCGAGCCAGTTCTGTTGCCTTTGTTCTCTGTCTTGGCGAAGAAAAAAAAAGAGAGGGCAAAGCTTGTACCCAATATGTTGAAGCTATCCAATGGCGTGTGCCTGAAGCGTCCAAGCTTAAGAGGGCGGCTTGTCAAAGTCAGACCGGAAAGTTGAGAACGGACAAAACACGTCAAGGGTGTCCGGGGAACGGAACGGAGCAACGCCCTTCGGCCTTCCCGTGGGGTCACGCCTGAGAGCCGGTCGTTGTAAATTGGGCCCTGTCTTCAAATACATTATCTAATGAAAATTTTAATCTTCACGAAATGTTTGAGTGTTTGAAAAATTGTATTCCGAAGCCGTTTTCGCTCTTTCGCTTACTAACACGCTTTCTGTCTGAATTACGATACGTGTCTATCCTTCTTCTGTCCATTGCCACTTGCGTTTAGGTTAGTTCCACACTGAAGCTTACGACATGCTCTTCCTGTTGGTCAGTTGTGTAAACGGAAATTATTTCTTGCCTCTCTTTGCCCTTTGCGTTGATCGCCCCCAGTCCCTTGAATGTTGGCACCCTGGCTTCGGAATTCGTTGAAGTTTTGTGAACTGGCCTCGCCGTAGTCTGTGTGCGCGTGGGGCTGACATAATGGAAAGACCTATTGCGAAGCCCATGAGAGGAATGCGCTACGTAGATACTGAGCGTAGGTGTGCACATTCTGTGTTTGTCTACTGGTGACGGTAAAACGTATGATCGAATTCAATAGTTCGGCCTTTCCCGGGGGTAAGAGAACGAGAAATGTCCTCTGCAGGATTCCCCTTGCTTTCTAAGCTGAAACCACAATGAGCAGGCGCCGTGGTCTTCAAACTCTTTCGAGCGGGCGAGCATGCACTTCAAGCCACTCCTACTCAGTTTCCGCGAAGATCCGGTCATCTCGGGCAACGCTCATCCTTCTCACGCACTTTTTCCCCCTGTTATATCAGTCCCATCTAGAGTACAGTGTGGTGTCGCGAAGACTATTATGACAGTGCAGGGTAAGTTCTGTTAATAATTTTGTGCTTATATTGACGTGTTTTTTTTTTCTTATGTTATGTTCATCTCAGCGCCGCCTCGTGGGAGTGCAAGGAGGATGGCACAGTGATTAGCAGTGGTGCTTTCACAGGCATCAATTTCCTT
This sequence comes from Clathrina lutea, assembly GCA_028571005.1. NCBI lineage: Eukaryota > Metazoa > Porifera > Calcarea > Clathrinida > Clathrinidae > Clathrina > Clathrina lutea. The sequence continues at coordinate 5,820 of JAOWAR010164318.1, forward strand.
CCCCTTGTGTCACCGTTCACATTGACCCAGTGCTCGTCCATAGTCTACCTTCACAACTTGGAGTGTACGTACACCTTCCAAGCTTCTACAGGCTACCACGTCTATGTGGAGTTTCTCCTGTTCGACATTGACAGCTCGTGCGGGAAGGACTATGTCGATCTGGACTTCCACCCGGGCATTCGAACGATGTGTGGCAATCAGTCGGAGATTCTCTATGACGTCAGCACATCAGGTCAGATGACGGTCACGTTCAAGACAGACTGGAAGAGGCGCTGCGCTGGATACTACGGGTTCCTGTTAGGATACGACCCAAGTATGTTTGCACCTGACCCCACATAGGTCAATAGCTATTTGTAGGAATCAGCTGAAATTGAAGGCGACATGATGTGAGCGCATCTCGAGAAGCAGTAAGCTTAAAGATCCGTTTCTCTCTTTCTATTTCTATGGAAAACAGGCTCGCGACGGAGGAGAAGCAGCAACGCACGCCTTCGTGGGAAACGGACGCTGAATGGTGCCCGGAATAAGGTTAGCATTTTGGAAAGAACGTCCTTTTCCTCGATAGCTAGCTGCTGCCTTTCTGACTGTGCTGTCCTTCCGCGGGAATCCTCTCGTGTTTATCTAGCTTCGAAAAGTAGAATTATTTCAAACGGTCACACGCTCACCCTTTATTTGGTAGGATTGAAGAAAAGGTTGTCAAATCCCGACAATTCAATAGCCATTCTTCCACTGCCTGGTGGAGTTTATCATGAAGCTTTCCTAATACCGTCCTAGTCTGCAGGCGCCGTGTGAGCACACATCCTGATTTTTGTCCTCATTGGCGTGTCTCAGTATATTTTCGCACGCTTTCCCATCGCTTTCCCATCGTGTGAGCGCACCATTAACAAAGAAAAAGACGAAAATTGAAAGGCGATTAAGCCATCGATCGGATGCAAGAGATGAGTCCCGTGCCACACCTGAGATAGCATATCAGCGTACCCGGTGAGATGCAGGTTTCGACATCGATGAGCATGGGCGAACTTGCGGGTGAGCACAGTAAGTTGAGTAACCGTGTACACCGTCGAACATCTGCAAGCCTAGTCTCACACTCAGACTCTCGTCCATCACCCAGTCTGCGCAACCGGACTAGGGACTGGGTTCGAGGCTAGTGATGAATCTCACTTCATTGTTCTGCACTGGATAAGACTTAAGAACGTTTCCATATTACCAGCCTTTTTTCTTCTTCCTGCTAATTTCTGGGTTTGCTCCATGCAGGAGAAAGCTGACAATTACAGACAAGGCCATTCACAGCAACTGACTGAGACACGCGCGAAATTGAGTGCTTTCTGGGAATTGAAGGACTATTGTAAGATCTGCAACGTGGAGGAAGGGTCGACAACATCCTGCCTCTGCAACCTCAATGAAGGCAGCCATCAGCAGACTGGCAGCCACTACACCAAGAGGAGCCTGGCAGGACTCTTAGCCCCTGGACGGCCCAGGATTCGTCGTGACGACGAAGATTGTGCCTGTGGGTAATGAAGAGGACCGCTTGACTTCGAATTACAATTCAGTTTCAAATGACAATTCCTCGTCTGTTAATTTCTAAAACATTCGACGGTCCGCTTTCAGAACTAGAGCCAGGACTAACTACATCAAGTAGTGCGCGTAAAGGATTTTCTTAGAGCCTAAAAGCCTGAAGCACTTGAAATGAATGTCACTGAATATCTCCACGCTTTTCCTCTCGCCATTTGACATGCTCTATGTTTCTTTTTCTTGTTTTTTTTTTTTCGTCTCTGTGTTATGGTCATTCAAATTACTTCTCATTTGGCCACTCACAGCCTCACATTGAACTCAACATGAGCGGTTTGACCAGGTTCTTCAGTCACAATAGTCTTCCAACTTTAGTTGACTTTGAAAGCTTAAAGGCGCATTGGCGCAGTTGACGCACGAAACATTTTGTTCAGATCTGGTGCGTATGCAAAGAGTTCGCCTAACTGAAAGCCGCAACTCGTATACAGCAGAAAGATGGAGTATTTTTGTTTATTATTATTAATTTCTGCAATGGAGCTCTAACTCCAAAAACATCATAAACAATTGTCCAACATCCAGACCAGAATTAAACCAGCGAGAACAGCACATGGAGAATTAAAAATTAACCAATTCCACTGTCATGCAAGCACCAAATGTGGAAGAAAAACTTATAGGGTGGGTGCACTCCTTCCTTTCTTCTTTGTCGCTGCATCATTTGCAGTCGTATGCATGGAACTACGTGTTGTTATGGAAAATGTGTATGGGCCGGAAAGGCATCAAGGGCCAAATAGCCAAGACAGTCATTGATGTAATCACTTCGATTCAGTGAAATGCTCATGTCAGAACACAAAACAGCAAACTTCCTGATCTACGTGGTATTGGCAAGAAAACGGCCATCATAATGTTTCGAGGTCAGGCATATCTTTCATGACGCTGAGTTCAGCCTTCGCTCAATGCTCGCAAGCACAGAAATCATCATCGCGGCGTACTCTTGACGCAGAATTCTCAGCGGAGAATGATGAGGCGGGCAAGCTTCTTTTTCGTCGATCAGTCGAAGAGGTCGAATTTGAACAACTGCAGGCTCCGATCGGTGCACACTGGCAAATTGAGCAATAGTTGTTCATATTGAGGTACTCTGTGAGATAGGAGCGACAAGATGACAACTCAGTCGGATGCTGCTGTCGGTAGATATCAGCGTCGTACTGCCAAGAGAGAAAAACAGCTGATCAGTGGGAGAGACAGACAGATGTCAAAAGACAGACAGACACAGAGACATGCCTTTTTCCCACAATCTCTAGCTACGATGCTTGCCTTAATGTGCCATAATTCCATGTCGGTGATTTTCTCACAGAAGGTTTCAACGCTTCTCTATCCTAAAAGAACCATTCAATGTTATATTTCTCCTTTTATGCTTACCTGGTTAACGGGATCATCATCACCACTCCTCCTTTGCCTTGGTCGTATGGGCAAACCTCGCCTCTTTCTTTTGCCTGAAATAAAGACAACGAACAAGTAAAGTTACGGCGTGGCCACATTTCAAAGCCAAGCTGAGAGGCACTAAGCCTGCAGGTTAGGTCCTAAAGCTATCCTGTACCATGAGGTGATTCTGAAAATCAAAGCTTGAGATCTTCAATTAAATGTGGTACCGCTCCTTACCAGAAGTTGGGTAGGCTTACTAAACTTTTAACATATGAACTTCTTAACTTAAACCTAAGAAGCATTTCCACGCGCATAAGCCTGAGTCAGTTGTGGAATCGTCGCAAGATTGTGCTACAAATTTTAAGACCATATTGCGCAGGAACTGATAAGCATTGGTTCTCCCCGCCCCTTCAGGACGGTGCAAGGCTGATTTTGAAATCATTAAAGGTTGGGGTTTGAAAACATTCCTGTCATGACCCCATCACTGGCTCTTTATTTATTATATACATGTACTTTTGGCAAACGTAAGAAGTAAGAATTCTTCAGCGCGGGCAACAAATATGTAAAGCAGAGATCATGGTGTTCTGCAGATTGCACCCTTGGACGAGCACTTCTTCCGTCTCGAATACCTCAGCATGCCTAAGCCAGACAGCGGCTTGCATACCAGCATCATATCTTGTTGCTTATTCGTAACTTCTGTTTTCCTGTTCTGGGCCTATTTTGAGCAGCCTTGCTATTGTCCAGTGAAGACGTGCCCTTTGAGACCTTTCTTAGCAACGAGAGCACTAAGGGATTCACAGACGACACTAAAGTCCAATGATGCACAGTCAAGTCTCACGCACAATCCCTTCAGTTGAGCTTTCTTCTTCCCTTTTTTGTTTAAACATGCTATGGATTGCTTAATAGTATGCTAATCTTACTCGGCACAAATCCGGAAAAGAATCCAGCGAAGCCTTGGCAGCGGTTCTTCTCGTCGCTTTCAAATGTCACAGTCAATCGTCCCGAGGTGCTGACATCGTAAAGAACGGTTTCGGGCCTGTCGCACAGCTCCCTCTCTCCGGAGTGAAAGTCCATATTAACGAAATCCTTCGAGCAAGACCGGTCAAGGTCGAAGTGAATGAACTCCACGTAGACGTGGCTACCAGCTGGCGCCTGGAAGTCGTAAGTGCATAGGACATTGTTGTAGTACATGGCGCCATTTTGAGGACACTCCGTTGCGGTGAAGGGCGATGAGAAGGGCGCGTACCCGAGATTGACGAAAGTGCCTGAACTGAGGGGATTGCCGCCTACCTGACACTGCCACGAGCCATGTCTGGAGTCAACAGTGAACAACACCCGGCACGAAACGATTAAACGAAAAAAGAAATTAAAATCGCTCATCTTAGTGAGCCACGAGGGAGATCGGGTTTGTGTATGTGAGTTTGGGGGTGAGGAGAGAGAGAGAGAGAAAGAGAGAGAGAGAGAGAGAGAGAGGGGGGGGGGGGGAGCGAGGGGGGGGGTCGGGAGGGGACA